>CAUYMX010093775.1:0-51305 GCA_963573855.1 Lepilemur septentrionalis | reverse complement strand
TTGGATCTAGGATCCGCTTCTTCCTTGTTCAGCCTGTAATTACATTTAATTAACAAGCTGAAGTTAGATTACTTTATCAGATTAGATGCCTAAGATGTTTAATGGCATTGTGTGTAGTGGTGAAGGGTAACTACTTGGTAGGATACGGGACTCCACCCGTTTTCTAGTTTTGTAGCCTTGGGCAAGTGTCTCTTCTTCATACACAAGGTGCGGTAATTATAGTACCTTTTTTTATAGAATTGTTTTAAGCTTAACATGGTATTCATGTTTTTGAAAAGCTTGTAGTAGTGCCTGGTCTGTAATAAGCTCATACTACATGTTAGCTATTATTATTTTATATAGAGGTGCTTCGAGTGCCTCAAGATTAGTGCGAAAGACATTGATTTGTGTCAACTTGCATCTTAATGACTTTAAAGCTTAAATTTGGAACAAAATGCATTTGAGCATATACATTCTCTTCTAAATTTATATTTTGATTACTTAAAATAAGAGTTTGTGAAAAATCAGTCACAACTAATCTGAAATTGAATCTATAGTATGAGCTTTGAATTTTTTTTAATACCATTCACCCAACAATGTGATTGAACCTGTTTTTTAAAGTTTACTTTAAAATATGGCATTTCTTCATAGTATTATCAGGAGATTCCTTCTAGTTCATTTGAATTGGTAGAATTAAAGCCTTTCAGATATTAATTTTGCATTCGGCTAATTAGTAATCAGTAGTATTTCTGCATCAAAGGTACCCTGATCTTTCCTTAGAGAGCTCTGTGTTTTTTGTCATGATAAATGTTTCATGCGATGTAAACTAGGTTTCATTTCATTAGCTAGGAGGAAATTTAGCATTGAGCACCTATAAATGTGGTGAAATGGTATAGGATGTGGATCAAGTAGGAAATTAGGTAAATCATAGTCATGAAAGCTTTATAAAAATTAATGAAATGCTATATTTTTAGTATCTTAAATGTTTATTTTTCAGGGCAAACTCTTTGATTCTACACTAGTGATGAGGGAACTTGGACTTTGGGTAAGGATAACTATTATAATTCATAGAATCTTTTTTAAAATTAATTTTGTCTTGGGACTTAGTATCTTTTTCATTTTTTGTATTAAGTTCTTTTGTTGGCCCGGTGCGGTGGCTCATGCCTGTAATCCTAGCACTCTGGGAGGCCGAGGTGGGCGGATCCCGCAAGGTCAGGAGTTCAAAACCAGTCTGAGAGAGAGTGAGACCCCGTCTCTACTAAAATTAGAAAGAAATTAATTGGCCAACTAAAAATATATACAAAAAATTAGCCGGGCATGGTGGCACATGCCTGTAGTCCCAGCTACTCAGGAGGCTGAGGCAGAAGGATCTCTTCAGCCCAGGAGTTTGAGGTTGCTATGAGCTAGGCTGACACCACAGCACTCTAGCCCAAGCCAACAGAGTGAGACTCTGTCTCAAAAAAAAAAAAAAAGAAAAGAAAATATAAATTGTTAATGGTATATATGTTCTTGTCTGTCTGATGCTCCCCAAAATAAACATGTTTGCCTGATTTCAACAACTTTTCAAACTTGTAGGTGAGGATTTTAGGGTTGGATTCTGTGTACTAGGTTTCATTTATGTGGGATAGATGGAACCTAAAACATTTACATGTGGAAGTAACTAATGAAGCATTAAGAATTAGGAATCACAGGCTAGGCATGGTGGCCCATGCCTGTAATGCTAGCACTTTAGGAGGTGGGAGGATCACTTGAGGTCAAGAGTTCAAGACTAGCCTAAGCAACATAGTGAAGCCCCTATCTCTACAAAAAAAATAGAAAAATTACCCAGGTTTGGTGGCATGTGCCTGTAGTCCCAGCTAGTCAGGAGGCTGAGGCAGAAGGATCTCTTCAGCCCAGGAGTTTGAGGTTGTAGTAAGCTATGATGATGCCACTGCACTCTAGCCAACAGAGTGAGACCCTGTCTCCAACAACAATAATGACAACATAAAAGAATTCGGAATCACAATATTAGCTTTCTTAAGCATCCTTATGATTAAAAAGCATTCTTTATGAATTTTATTAATGGTATAGGTCTTGAATAGAACTCCCAAATGATCACAAAGTTTTGGAGGGTTTTAAGAATGTTGACAAAGCAGATTCAACCTTTTGTGTGAATGAGTCTGTAAAATGTATAACATTTTGAAATAGAGAAGAATAAAGGGAACCATAGAAGTAGAAATAGAAAGTCATATTTCTATATTGCATTTTTTTCCTCTGGTTCCCAAATTAGTAGTAATTTCCACAGTCTTTTCGTGAAACCCCATAAAAACCAGGCAAGTTTTTATGACCTGTATTACATGCACATATATCTTGGTCATGTGTATCAATCTATGTGTGTATGCACACTCATTTGTTGTCTAGAAGGGTCCTTGTTGAATGCTGTACTAAGGTTAATGACTCAAACTACTATGCTAGAGGCCGGGCGCCATGGCCCACGTCTGTAATCCTAGCACTCTGGGAGGCCGAGGCGGATGGATCGCTCAAGGTCAGGAGTTTGAGACCAACCTGAGCAAGAGCGAGACCCCGTCTCTACTAATAATAGAAAGAAATTAATTGGCAAACTAAATATATATAGAAAAAATTAGCCGGCCATGGTGGTGCATGCTTGTAGTCCCAGCTACTTGGGAGGCTGAGACAGAAGGATCGCTTCAGTCCAGTAGTTTGAGGTTGCTGTGAGCGAGGCTGACACCACAGCACTCTAGCCCGGGCAACGGAGTGAGACTCTGTCTCAAAAAAAAACCAAAAAACAAAAAACTACTATGCTAGATACATACATTCTTCATATATCCAAAGAGAGTTGTTACAAACAATAGCAAAAACTAAAATTATTACAGAATAATGAAAACATTAATGCTATCATCTGACTTTAACATTTTTCTTTTTCAGAGAATATTTTTAAATGACTTTTAATATGCATTAAAAACATATCTAATTTAATTAAATATTTTTTGGTCACTTTTAAAGCCACATAACTCATCAAAATGGTTTGCAAGTCTGTCCATATTTTGTAGGACATGGAATAGGATCTTACTTTCACGGACATCCAGAAATTTGGCATCATGGTAAGAAAGTTAATTTGGAAGTTGTTTCTTGAATGGGATCAGGATATGGCAGATTTGCTCCTGAAGCTCTTCCTCCAACTTCAAATCCACATTATCCGTGTGTGTGTGTGTGTGTGTGTGTGTGTGTGTGTGTGTGTGTGTGAGAGGGTGGTGGGGGACTGTCTACTTAATTTTAGCTAGCACAGTACTATGTTACTGGATTAGAGCCCAGCAGTTTTTTCAATCCCAAAATAAGGTTTATTTTGTTTTTTGTCTTCTCCTGAAGGGTGCATGGCTGGAAGGCACAAGGGATATTTGTCTAGAAAAAGTTACTGAAAACAAAACACCACTGCATCAATGTCCCAGCAGCATGCACATATGACTGTTTTCTGTTTTTCTTTTTCTACCCCCTTTTCTAACCGCTGACTGTTGTGGTTAAACTTCATTACATCCTACACAGCGTTGACAGCTGATGTATTTAGCAGCATGTACTCTTTAGTGATTTCTAGATTATGCCCACCCTGTGTTCCTTCCCTAGAATCTCCTGTTTTTCACTGCTTGGGTGTGCACCCTACAGTGAGAAGGCAGGGGTGGGCCTGAAGGGGTAAGAAGATTTGGGTTAAGGTAGGAGACAGCTCTATGGACAGGGACACTCCTGGACAGGGACCAAAGGAAATTTGGTCCTGGGGCCTTGACCTGTGCACTTGAGGCAGGATTGGTCCATAGAGGAACTGCTGGCTGGGACCCAACCCCTAGAGGATCCCTGGAGATCCAGCAGGTCAGAACTCCTTTCTGGCCAAAGAGTCTCACTTGAGGCAGCTCAGAAGAGGTGCAGGTGACAGTGCAGAAAAGGCTCATCAGCTCTGTGCCCTACCTGGTGCCAATACCTGGAGTTAAATTATTTGAAGCTGGGACTCTACCTCCTCCTCCAACCCACACAGAAGGAGGCAGCCCTCCCTTTGCATACTTTCCCAAAACTTCTTTCTCTGTGGGGTAGTGATGGGGCAAAGGGTCAGGACCCAGCAGGTGGCCTGGAGGAGTAGTGGGAGGAGGAGAGGAAGCCAGACTTGGGTCTAAAATACCCAGGCTGCCCCTTCGAGGCCTTGGCAGACTCTTCTGGAGGGGCCTGACTCAGCACAGATAGTGTAAAGACTGAGGCCCAGGAGCCTAGAACTCTAGAATCCTCCACCTTTCCTTCTTCTCTAAAAGAAAAGAAACAAAATGATCACGTTTTTAAAAAGGGGCCCCGATCCCCCCAATTCTGTCACTCTCTCTCCTTCCCATTTTGTGTTCTCACCCCTGCCCCCATGTTTTTTGTTTTGCAGCAAATGACAACGATCTACCCATGGAGGAGGGCATGGCATTCACTATAGGTAAATGCTGAGCTCCTCTTCCCAGGGCCATAGCTGCTGGGCAGAAGCTACGGTGCTGGCCTAGGCCCGGCAGTCCCGTGAAGGACTAATAAAGCCAATCAGCGTAATGAAATAATTCAGATGCATAGTAAATCTGATTAAATAATATCCTTGAGCCCCATCTTCCTAAATCAGATACTTACCGACACATTTAGGAGACGGCAGTCGTCCAACCTCTAATTCTGTTACCAACATAATGTGATGCTTGGTTTTTTGTTTTGTTTTTTCATTAACACCCAGTAACTAGAGGCGATTATGTCCCTTGCTCCTTGTCAGCAAGTGGCATGTGCTCTCTGGCGGCCCATGTGATTGGTGTCACCACCAAATTCCAATCACCTAGGGCCGCAAAGGCATCATATTTCTGACAGTGGGACTTAATGGAGAAGCAATTAGAGTGAAATAAGAAAATTGTTATTTGCTGATTAATGAACATTTTGAGCATGTTTTAAAAATTCAAATATTTTTAAAAAGTGACTGGTATTTATAAGTGGGACTGGTGTTTGGGTGGTTATTATCCACAGGGTCCTAATTAAGTCTTGATTAAAATGCCCTTCTTTCTCTAAAAAATTACGAACTAGGCAACTTCATACATTTTTGAATGCTGTAGCGTTTCCTCTTCCTACTGTTTAGTTTGTAGTATACTATGTAAGCAACATCAATTACCAGCCCTTGCAAGATGACAACATGAACCCGTGGGAGAAGCACTTGAGGGGCGGGAGGGAGAATCTTTTTATTCTTTTTTGATAATCAGCTGAAACAATGTTTGACAAGAATCTGGTGAGGTCACTGCAGTAAATATTTTCCCTCTTACAGAGCCAATCATCACCGAAGGATCCCCAGAATTTAAAGTCCTGGAGGATGCATGGACTACGATCTCCTTAGACAATCAAAGGTGTTTACTCTGCCCCGTTGCTTTTAAATTCTATGGGAAGGGACGTTTGGTCTGAGGGCGCTAAAGCTCGCGGCCCCGCGGGCGCTTGCGCGCGTCCTGACGGCTGCGATGTGTGTTTCAGGTCGGCCCAGTTCGAGCACACAATTCTCATCACGTCGAGGGGCGCGCAGATCCTGACCAAACTGCCCCACGAGGCCTGAGGAGCAGCCCGAAGGTCGCAGAGGCCGGGTATCTTATTCTAAATTGCTGAAATCCAGCTGAAGAACTTTTAGAAGAAACGGGGACGACATGTCGTGCGATAACCTACCTAGCACCTAATAGCGTCCTGGAAAACGCGGTGGGGAATGGGGACAATTTGGGACTCAGATCTGAAGCCCTGCCAGGGCCATGTGGCTTCGGGCTTGGTTTCCCAGCTAGGGAAACGCATCTGGAGGGGAATGGGGACTCCCGCGTTTGGAAGACAAGAGATTCCAGGAGAAGCGCGGTTTCCTCTTTCCTTTGTGCTGACACTGGCCGAGTAAAAAATAAAAATCTTAAAACTCATTGTGTCTGCGCGCCTTGCGTCTCTGACAGAAGGGAGAGAGGGCGGGTGGTTAATTTTGAGTGTCTGAACTTTTTTACACGCGTGCACACGGAGAGAAAAACCGGAACCCTGTTAGCTGGGAATTTTTTAAAATCTGTTTTTTCCCTTTGTGTACCCCACATTGGCTGGCCTGAGGACGCTCGCAGAGGCCAGCACCTGCCCCCCACCCCCGGCCCTTCCGTTTCTTTCACCTTCGTCCACCTTCATCACGGCTTTGCGACGAAAAGATTACCCCGCGAACCGAAGCACTGGTTACGAACATTTCCTTGGCAGTGGACCTTGGATCTGGCCCGCAGGATTTTATCAACCCAGAAACGCGACTTTCCCGGTCGCCTGCGGCTCTTCCTCCCCCGCTCGCATCCAGCCCTCCAGGGTCATCCCAGAGGTTAAGTTTGAGACCCTCCTCACCCCCCATCCCCTGTCCCCTCCCACACACGCAGTCTAGACCGTCTGTTCCACTAGGAATTAGAGCTTCTGCCCCACTTGCCCAGAAGTGAAGTGTCTGGCGGGTTAGCGGCCCCGCCAGGGGTCAGTCCCTAAACTGACTCCTCCCCAGACTGGCCCTCTACGAACCCGTGCTGGGGCGTTGCAGGGGACACGAAGATCTGGTGTTTCTGAAGACCCAAAAGGTCCCAGCGAAAGGAGACACCCGCACATTTGGGAGCAAGGGCCTAGCGAGTTTAACTTCTGTTGGTCCGGCGGGCATCTCCAACCCGCTCGAGGAGCAGGAATCAAGGGCCCAGGCTCTGTCTCCCCAGGCCCGCCCCTGCCGGGAGCACCCTCCTTCGCTGGCGCTTGCTCTCCAGTACCTGTTCACACCTGGGCTCAAGGGGAGGGAGTGGCTGGGCCTTTAACATTCCCTGAAGGAAGCCGGCCCCTTCTGGTTACGGTTTGAGGAAGGAGCACAAGTGAGGGTGTGGGGCGGTCACTGGTTGCGCTAACTCTTGTTTCTACTGAAGCGGGTTGTACAAAGTTGCCTTCGGCTAAATATAGCTTGAAGTTGAGGGACTGCCAAGGAAATGTGGGCACCTGTAGTTGCCAGGACAGGTGGCATTCATGGCTGGGACCAAGAGCCAGCTCATCTTTATGACACTCAGAGTGGTGGGTGGGGAAGAAGATGGGAAACTGAAGACAACGAGTGGGCTCGGAACAGCGATGAGTTCCAGCTTTTCCCTGAACATGGGATTCTCTCGGCTGCACTCAGCCCCTCCAGCTCGGCTTCTCTGCGTCCAGAATGTGGATTTTTGGATAGAGCCGAGTCTGAGTCTAGTGGGTCTGACAGCCAGAAAAGACGAGGAAGGAGTTGAGGATTTACAACATCCATGGAAAAACTTTAGATGTGCTCAGGAGTTGGCCAAGAAGAGGCCCAGAGACTGGGGCTGCTGCCCTAGAACAATCCGGCTTTTCTAGAGAGGAACAGGGACCAGCTGGCCTTGAGAAATTTGCCAGAGAATGACTTCACTTTTCTCCTAGAGCAATTGGATTGCAATCATTAGTGCTGTATTTTTTTCTGCGAATCCGTTTACTCCTATCTTCCCCAAGGATGGTTTTATTAGGACCACAGGATTTTACCAACCACTGGGTAACACACTGCTTGTGCAGCAATTATTTCGAGGTGGAGGTATTTATGGGACAGGCTTGAAATCCCACTTATTAAAGTGACTAACCTAAAGTGTGTGTGTGTGTGTGTGTGTGTGTGCACGCGCGCATGTCAATACTGCCAACACTCAGCAGCTCCCTAGGTAACAAACTTGAATTAGAACGAACTCCGTTTAACATGCTCTGAAATAGAGATTAAGAAGTAGATTTAAAAATACCTCGTTCACGCCTCCCTACCCCTCTGCCAGCTGAACTGGCCCCAAACCTCACGCGGAGCCACCGGGATTCCAGCCAAGTGTGGCTACCGCTAACACCACCAGGGCCACCGGGTCCTGGGGTGACCCCCCAGTAGGTTCTACTCAGAATCCGAAACCCTCAGGACAAATGGAAGAGTTTTGTTTCCTCTCAGAGTTGGGACAGGCAACGATCTAAGCAAACCAGAATTTCAGAACAGGTGTCGCCCTAGCAGTGGTGGGTGGGAGGGTTTTACTCCAAGCTCATTGAGGACAGATGAGATGCCACATTGAGAAGTTAGCTAAGACCCGGCGGCTCGGCGCCCCTCCTTAGACCTACTTCTCTGGGCTAAGACATAATTTCAGCGTGTAGACACTTCCTCGCCCACACACAATTCAATTTCAAATTAAACAAGGCTCTGAAACCATATTCCCGAGGGGGCACATGATGAACTTTTGTTCCCGGGAGCTAGCCAGGTCCCCTGCGCCGTGAAAGTCTTCGATCCCCCTTCAGATGTGGAGGGACGGAGCACCCAGGAGACTGCCACAACGTGCAGCGGCCCCTCCCATTCCCCCACCTTGCAATTCTCTGGAATAAACTGTGCCTAGGCAGCGCGGCCGTCGGGTTTCCTCACGCTTTGCCCTGAGCTCCGAGAGTCACCAATTCCATTTTCGCAGGTCCCAACCCTGACCCGGCGCCCACCGCGGCGATCACTTACGTGGGCAGGGCCCTCAAGGCGCGCGCAAGAGACCCGGGGCCCGTGCGGCATCCGAGCGGCTGTGCTGGGCACGCGGCAAGGCACTCCACACCCCAAAACAGGCACTAGAAAGGAGCAATTAAAACCACAAGTGCGACTCGGAAATCGGGACTAGCCGAGCGGCTCCGGGTGTTGTCTGGTGGCGGAGTCATTAGCTGGTTGTTGCCACAAAGCCTCACCGTGTGGGGTTCGGTGATTAAGGAAAAAAAAAAAATCTTTTAAACGTTGGCAAACCTGTTATTGGTTTGTGGTTTTTTTTTTTTTTTTTTGGCTTTTGTTTTTCTTTTTGCTCCAACCACGCTTCCTGAAATATTTCTGCCCCCAGCATCATGCCCTTAAACCAAAGGAGAGAAATTCTGTGGGCACCAGCAGCTGCTACAGAAGTTAAAAAAGAGAGAAACCCCCTCTTACTAATATCTGTAACGACAGCACCGATGTAATTTGTTTTGAATGTTCATTTTTATTGGTGTTCCCTCTGCCAAAATGTGCTTGATTACAGAGGTTTGTCCTGTGATCATTGCACACTCCAGACAGGGGAAGGTGCAGCGACGAAGGTTCAGCTCAGGCCAGATCAAATCCCGGGCTGTTTAACGCTGAAAGGCTGCATGTTGCTATTAGTGTTAAATATATGGCTAATTATGCGTATGAAAATTAAACATCAGTGTTATGCTAATGGGGCGCCTTCAGCTGCGGATTTGAGCACTTGAGACTACCATTTAATCAAATGAATCAGTAACTAATACATCTGCACGTGTGAACTTTCACAAGATCATTTCCCCGTTCCCGTCACACCGCTAAATTATGAAAGAAATAATTATCAACACTTTCTAATTACCTAACAAAGTAATTTGGGATTCACCGTGGGCTGGCGGGATGGGGAACAACATTCCCTAGCAGCCAGGGTGGTGTGCGCCACGCCGCGAGGGGGTGGCTGTGTGGTAGTAGTGGGGGGCGGTGGTTGTGCGCTTTTCTGTACCTAGCACCCCAGCTAGGCACCTTGGTAGCTCTTGCCTCTATCAGCTCTGCCCCTAGGCCCAGTGGCGCTCGCTTTGGCCACTGAAGGTGAGGAAGATCGTGGGTGACAAGGAGAGAGAAGTCTACACGCAGATATGCGAGCCTACCACAGGCCTGGTTTTGCTGAGGGTTTCGGTGTCCCCCAGGGACTTCAAAATCCTAGGTACTCTCACCAGACCCCAGGAGGCCGAAGAATGACCCCCTGGAGTCCGCAGCTCAAGCAGATTCGAGCTCGCCGGCCTCTAGGCTCCACGCTGCGCTGCGCCCCCGGGGCGAGTGAGCCCGGGGCGCTCGGCGCAGAGGGAGTGGAGAGGGGAGGGGGGCGGAGGAAGGCTGGGAGGGAAAGAGGATGTGTTGGGGGAGGGGGCGGTGCGGCCGCCTTTCCTGGGAGGAGAAGCGCGGGTTCCTGGCTCTCCGCGCGCACTGCTTTAATCAGACCCGTGCAGCCTCGAGCCGGAGTGGCCAGTTGGGCCTGGAGAAATGCGAGCGGGCCCCAGGGAGCGGCGGCGGCGGCGGCGGCGCGGCGGCCGAGTGAGTTCGCCCGGAGGGCCCCCAAACCCCGACCCCCGGGATGTGGCTCAGCGGACACGGGCCAGAGAGGCGCGGCCAGGAGGCGCTGCGCTAGGCACAAGGCTCTCGGGAGGACTGCAGTCTGTTGGCCTCCTCGGGCGCCCCCCAGTGCGCGACTCCGAGCTCAGGAGGCCCCGGCTAGGCTCCTGAGCCCCTCTCGCTCAGTGCTGGACTGGATGGCGGCGACGAGAAGCGGTCCCGGGTCCCCAGCGTTGGGGGCGGGCGAAGGGTGGGGACATTAGGGGAGAGGGCGGTGGCGCCGAGCCGCTAGTTGGTTTCTGGAGAGGAAAGCGCGCGAGGGAGGGGGGAGGCCGAAGAGTCGCGGGCCGCCTAGGTCCAGGCGCGGACGCCGCAGCCCATTGTGCGTGCCGCACGGCGCCTCTGTTGCAGAGAAGCCCGGGCCGGGAAGCGTGGACGCATCTCTCCCGAGGCCCGGCCGCCTCGCCCGCTCTAGTCCGGCGGAGCCCGAGCGCCTCGGACCAATCCCCAGTGATTATGCAAGACGGCGGACCAATCAGCTCCGCCAGCTCATGAATATTTATGACCTTGGCTGAGTCAAAGCTTTGAACCGAGTTTGGGGAGCTCGGCAGCATCATGCTTAGACTTTTCAAAGAGACAAACTCCATTTTCTTATGAATGGAAAGTGAAAACCCCTGTTCCGCTTAAATTGGGTTCCTTCCTGTCCTGAGAAACATAGAGACCCCCAAAAGGGAAGCAGAGGAGAGAAAGTCCCACACCCAGACCCCGCGAGAAGAGATGACCATGACCACCATGCCAGAAAGTCTCAACAGCCCCGTGTCGGGCAAGGCGGTGTTTATGGAGTTTGGGCCGCCCAACCAGCAAATGTCTCCTTCTCCCATGTCCCACGGGCATTACTCCATGCACTGTTTACACTCGGCGGGCCATTCGCAGCCCGACGGCGCCTACAGCTCAGCCTCATCCTTCTCCCGACCGCTGGGCTACCCCTACGTCAACTCGGTCAGCAGCCACGCGTCCAGCCCCTACATCAGTTCGGTGCAGTCCTACCCGGGCAGCGCCAGCCTCGCCCAGAGCCGCCTGGAGGACCCAGGTATGTGCGCTTGCCAGGGAGAGGGAGAGGAGGTACAAGGGAGAGAGGGGAAAGGAGGAGAGAGGGGGAGAATAGAGAAGGAGAGGGGGAGAATAGAGACGGAGAGGGGGAGACAGAGGTGGGATGGGGGTGGGGAGGACGCGGGAGTAGTAGAGGTTTCGAATATCAATCTATGGATCCTTGTCATAGCAAATAAATTTTTTAAAAAATCCACTCAATTTGCAACAATGCAGCAAAGGAGATAAATCCAAGAGCGTCTCCTGGCACTGGCTGGGCCTCTGGGCGGCTCGGTGCGCTAAGCACACAATGAATGCCACGCTGGAAAACAGAAACCCACATGTGCACGTATTAGTCTCGGTAATTATTTATTGCGTAGCGCTATAAACAATGTATGCAATTAAGGGTAATTAAACCTCAACTACCGTCTGCAAAAATAGCAAACTTTCCCTGCAAAGGCAGGAGCAGCGATCCTGGGAATGGTCCCATCCCGCCTGCAGCAGCCCTGGACAGGCCCTCGGACTTTGGGGGACCCTTCCATGCCTTTCAGAGTTTCTTGAACTTTCTCTCCCCGTTCCTGACTCCGCCACCCCTCGGTAGCCACTCGTTCTCGGCTCTCCGTACTAAAGGCGGCCCCTCGCATTAACAACAGCTCCCGCTTCTGCTGTCCCTCCAGGGGCAGACTCGGAGAAGAGTACGGTGGTGGAAGGCGGTGAAGTGCGCTTCAATGGCAAGGGGAAAAAGATCCGCAAACCCAGGACGATTTATTCCAGTTTGCAGTTGCAGGCTTTGAACCGGAGGTTCCAGCAAACTCAGTACCTAGCTCTGCCCGAGAGGGCGGAGCTCGCGGCCTCCTTGGGACTCACGCAGACGCAGGTACCTCGCAGCTGCCACTCCGCTGCGCCAAGCAGGCTTCCCGCGGCCGGCCTGCGCCCGGGGATTCATTTCTTGCTCGCTGGGCCTCAGGGTCGGGGTGTCACTGTGTGTGTGTTTGTGTTCACCCCTGGCTCTCAGCGTCTCTCCTTCCTCCCTCATTCTCTCTGCCCTAGCTCTGTTGCTGCTCTCTATACCCTGAGCTGCCTCCCGCCTGGCCCTCTGCCCCTGGACAATCTGATTAGGGCGCAGGAAGGATTTCCCCAGACGTTTTGTTTGGGAACTGAGGTCACACGTGCCTGAACAACTGGAACAATAGACTCGGGGCTTAATCCCCTCCTTTGCCTTTAAAGTGTGTGACTAATCATTCTGGGCCTGAGTTCGCGCCTCTGTCTCCCTCCTCCTCCTCCTCACCGGCCAGGGGGTGGGGGCGAACCCTTTCCTCCGCCCTCCCCTCTTACCTCTCAAGTCCCAGATCCTCAAGGAGAAACGGGACCTTCCTTCCCGGATTTCTCTAAGATCCCGGGGAGCCCATGGGCGTACTGACCATGGCCAGCACGGGTTTCCAACGTCAGGTTCGGAATTTGGAGCAGAATTGGGGAAAGCAAACGGACCCTAGAGAAAGATTGGTTTGAGTCCAAAGAAAAGTTCAAAAAAAGCTTGTGGCCCCCTTAGTCCGCAACTCACTCATGGGCAGAAAGGACGGTGCAAAGAGAAGGCAGGTAGCTTTGCAAATAAATTTCTTCCACTCCTTCCTAGGTTTTCGATTATTTTATTGATGTCGATATTGGAATTGCTGGCTGGGTGTTGTGCAGGCTCTGCGTCTTCCGCAGACGGTAACCACGGTCAGATTGAGCCCCTGGCGGGCTAAGGCCTGGATCGAAGCGCGCCCCTCAACATAACTCCCCACTGGCTCTCTGAGAGCTGCCCCTATGGGCAGGTGGCAGGCGGTCTGGCCTTGGAGCCTTT
This sequence comes from Lepilemur septentrionalis, assembly GCA_963573855.1. Taxonomy (NCBI): domain Eukaryota; kingdom Metazoa; phylum Chordata; class Mammalia; order Primates; family Lepilemuridae; genus Lepilemur; species Lepilemur septentrionalis. The sequence continues at coordinate 38,277 of CAUYMX010093775.1, read as the reverse complement.
GGCTCTTATTGGAGGGGGGTCTTCACCTCCGGCATGGAGCTGCCAGCTTACTCAGGGTAGTGGGGGGCTCATATCTCTTACTGTCCTGCGGTCCCCTGTCTTTCCTCCCCAGACCAAGGGTGGGCTCAGTGGTCCCAGCCCGAGTCACGTTGTTGTCCGCTCTTGCAGGTCAAGATCTGGTTCCAAAACAAGCGCTCCAAGTTCAAGAAGCTGATGAAGCAGGGAGGGGCGGCTCTGGAGGGTAGCGCGCTGGCCAACGGCCGGGCCCTTTCTGCTGGCTCCCCACCCGTGCCGCCAGGCTGGAACCCTAACTCCTCATCCGGGAAGGGCTCAGGCGGAAGCGCGGGGTCCTACATCCCCAGCTACACGTCTTGGTACCCTTCGGCACACCAAGAAGCTATGCAGCAACCCCAACTCATGTGAGGTTGCCCACCTGCCTCCTTCCCGTCTCCCCGAGCCCGGGCCCCTCCCGCCTCCAGGTCCATCTATCCCGTCCGCGTGCCCTGGGCCCGGAAAAGAAGGGCCTAGAGGGAGGGAAGAAGAAGGAACACTGAAGGCAGGATACCCGCCACCTCCTCCCTGCGAGGTCCGGCCCAGCGACTTCCCCTTCCCAGCGGCCGCACTCCAGCCTGAACCCTGGTTTGGGCCGAGCGGTGACAGCGGAAAGTGGCCTCAGAGGGCAGGCACAGCCACCCAAGACAGCCCTGAGCAGCAAGACAAACCCATTCAACCCGACCCACCGACCCTCAGCTTTGTGGGACTATCAGGAAAAAAAAAATGTAGAAAAAGCAAAAGATCTTTTCTGTCCTGTCAGTCTCTTGTCTTTTTTTGCTCTGTGTGCTGACAAAGTCAAGGTCCTCGTTCATCCGCTGTCCTCATTCTGCACCCTGTGCAAAACGTCACCAGGTCCCAGCGGCACAGGTCCTGCCTGCCGCCCGGCTTCGGATCCTGGGACGTTTTGCCTGACCATCTGTGTAACTTGTTTGGGAACTGGGGGAAATTGGAGGGAGGGGTTTTTATTTATTGAGGAATGGACTTGGCCTGAGGCTGAGTGTTTGCCTATTCGAGGTTCTGTGGAGCTCGAGGAACACACTGTTGAAACGCACTGTTTGCTTTAAACGCACCCGGAAAAACGAATGAGGAGGACGTGGTGATTTTTAATTTATACCGTAAGTTTTGTACTTCGCTGATATGGAGAGTTTGGAGCCGGATGATTTGCATTTTTTACATGTCCAGTATTGACCTAAAAAATTTTTTTAAAGATAAATGAAGCCAACACGATTTTCTCCTCTCAGGAGGAACTCTTGGTTGCTTTGCCTGGACAAGAAGGAAAATCCTGATTTCCTCCTTGGGTACAAAGAGAGAGGGAACCAATGGGCAGCGGAGAACAGGCAAGCTTGAGTAAGCGCCCTAATTCCAGTGGGCTTTAAAGTAAGACAAAAGCAGCTTTACAACAATTTCTAGAGACTCAACCACAGAATAATGCCAGTCACCACCCTGAACGCACAGTCTCCAGTGCAAGATCTAATCACTGTACATATTATTATTGTTATTATTATTGTTCTGTAAACATGTTGCACAAGCTTAGCCTTTTTCCGTTCCGTTTTGTGTGGCTGTAAAACCCCATGCTTTGTGAAATAAGAATCTTGACATTTTACTTGTGAAATTTGGAAAATGTGATCAATTGAAATCAACCGTGTTTGTGTTCTCTATGTCAAAGTTTAGTTTTATATTGAGAATGTTAACTTATTGCTTTGTATCTTGGGGAAAAAAAGAACTTTGTAAATAAGTTATAAAGTTTCTTTGAGACAGTAAAATTATGATTTAGAGAAAGAGCTGCTATCTTGTGCACTGTGTGAGGGTGTGCCGGGCAGGCCAGACTCCCAACTCTGGAGACAGCCCAGAACAGCGGCGACTCATGAGGACAGAGTGAGGGCACCAGCCTCCCACACACCAGGATACCGTCTGAGGCACCCCACTGAATCTGTTCTTCTTGCTTTGCTCCCTCCACCCCTAAGGTGTCTGAACTCTACCTGAGTGGGAGGGGTGGGGAGAAAGTGCTTGGCGAGGGTCCCAGGTAAGGAGGCTCAGGGACAGGTGCCGCAGGGCAGAGCTTGAGGCATAGGAACCAAAAGGACGGTGAAGACCGGCTGAGAAGAGGTGAAGGCAGAGTTCAAAATCAGCCCGCCTGACAGATTTTAGTTCTTGCCACGCCTGGCCACATCTCGGGAGGCCTGGAGGCCAGGAAGCAGAGATACTCTGCTTTGCCACTAGCCTCCAACCCGGATTTCTGGCCTCCCAGCTTTTTCGTGCCCGGAGGCGCTAGATTCTGTCGTGGAAAAGACCCGGCCAAACGCCAGGCAGGGACCGGAAGGACACGTCTGCCAGGCTACCCTCCAATCAATCAGTGCATTCATTCCAGGGGACAGGGTACTGTCCCAGGGAGCCACCCTGGCCCCTCCACATCGAGAAAGTCCCATTCCTGCCTAATGATCTGGGGCTTTTCTCTGCGTCTACTGAGAAATGGAGGTGCTATGGGAAAGGCAGCTGACCAGAGTCAAGTACATCATGCCCACTCCACCCCAGCCCGAAAGTCTCGAGGCCAGGCCGTTATGGGGACGCCTCCAGTGAAGTACTCGGGTTAGTTCTCTCCAGAAGAACGCGGACTCCAAAGGGCTAGAACCAAACTTGCTCCCTTCTCCTCGTGGCCCTGCGCCCCAGCCTAACACTAATCCCAACCCCAGATCCAGCGGCCGAGGCAGCTCCGGAAAGGTGCAGGCTCAGACTGGCTGTTTTGCGTGACTTCTGCTTTTCCCGCATCAGCCTTCCATCGCTGCTGCCCGCGGGGGCTGGCCCTCCACCTTTGGGGGGCCCTTTCAGGCGCGCGGTGGGGAGCAAAGCCTGGAAGGCAGTGATCTGTGTTGTGACAAGCACCCATTTTTCAATTGGTGCTGGTGAAAGATCAGATGCGCCGGGCTCTTCCGACGCCCTTTGGGAAGGGGAGGAGAAAGTGGCAGGGCTGGGGTAGGGGGCGTGATGGAGGAAGCAAGAGAGTAGTGGAGGATGAAGCTGGGGACTTGAAGACTCCTTCTGGGTCTGGGATTGGGACTTTTCCTCTCCCAATGGCCCCTAGAACCATCAGTGCTAATGAGGGAGATCAGATCTCAGAGCCCAGGGCGTGAGCAATTGGACCGGCCTCAAAGCTGAAAGAGGGAACCAATTTTCCAGGTTAGACTCCGGCAGCGCGGGGGCAGAGGTCTTCCTAGATTTGGATTCCCCTGGGAGATGTGACTTTGCCTGTGGGAGAATCACCCAACTGATTCATGTCCCCCAGACGACAGCTAGGGCGAAATGCCTCAAGCCACAGGCAAAATCTGTTTGGTCAAGCAGATTTTAATACTTTGAGATATTAGCTTATACTAATTTAATAATCTCTTGCTAACAGTTCAAATAGAGAAATTATTAGTTTTAGCTCAACGAAGGCGGTCTTTAGTTAGGCTCTATTATAATTATAAGCGGTTGTACTTTTAAAAAATGTTAATCTCAATATAGGCCTAATTAATGCTGCCTTGTTACTGACAAGTAGTTCATCAAATATCTGATTCAAAGATTTTCATAATGAGTATATTAATTAAACTACGAATAATCTAAAGGTGGTTATATTTAAACAATACCTCATTATAAAGATTAAATACTGATTTCGAATATTATGTCTTAACAATTGTCACTTAGAAAACACAACCTTTCCTTATGTATGAGTCTGTAATGGCAAAATGCAATTTTGGGATTTTTTCCCCTTGTTCAAAAAATGTGAACCTCATTTTAAAACACTTCTGAAATAGGTTACACACAGCTTAATGATTATCAAAATGACTCTTTTCTGCAAAAAAAGACCCCAAAGTGCGCGTACAGCTGCAAACCCAAGAGGGTCAGCATCATTTCACTGTATTCTCTTCTTGATTACAAGCCGGGCCCATCAAACACAACATAATTACAGTAATTTCAGGTTTATTTATTCTAATGCAGTTTCCCCATCTCTCTGGTAATTATGAGCAATTTTTTCGCCCAGGGAATCTTTTTGCATTAACAAAAGAGATAACGCACTGAAAGCCAAATTTGCTGTGCATTGAGAAAAGGAAAAAAAAAATCAAATAGGTGCGAGCTGCCATCTCTGCAATTCTCGGGTACCGGAGCCGGCAAATTGCTTGCAGGTGTATGGAGCAAGCTTGTCAATGGCCGGGCCTCCAAATTAGCAAATGCACAGCAGCAAAGTAATGAAGACAGACTTAGCAAAATTGCCAAACAACAGATACCCCTTTAATATCTTCTCTCACATGCACTAGCTCTAAAAAGGGGTGGAGGTGGGAGTAGGGGTGGGGGTGGGGACAGAAGAAACAGTCCCCAGCCCCTTCCTCACTGGTCTTGGCTTTCATAAGTCCTGAAGAGGCTGAGTAGCCCTGTGAGTGGTAGTCTAATTGGGGAAGAACTCAGATCCTAAACCTAGGCAATATTTTTAAAATATAATACTGCAAACCTATTTATAGTTCACAGCTTTCTCTCACTGATCATTTTCTTTTATTTTTATTTCTTCTGGGAATCTGCACCTGGGCTGGGTTGGATGGCTCTTCAGTCTTCCTAATTCTACTAGTTTTTAGGGCCACAAAAAGTTATGAAATCCCCTGCATCTATATGCACAGAAGCGTGAATTTATTCTTAGAGAGTCAGTTGATGTAGAAACTAACTCTCCCTTGAAGAAACTATCAATTTCTTTCACCCAAAGAAAGATAGGTCTGGGCACTGGAGTATGATCTGAGATACTAGATCAAGGAAAATTGGGAGGAAAGAAACTTCCCAGCTTTAAATCTTTACCTGGTCTCCATCTCTTTCTTTCTGCATCTTTTATAAACTGATTTAAGAATTCTCTGGTTTTTATCATTCCACCGCCTGGGTTAAACACCCTTGAAATCATAGACTAAAGCAAACTTTTCTGCTCTTCATCCCACATGGCCATAGGAACCTCCATCAAATACAATACAGAGGGCAAGGGTCCCTCCCTCCTTTGCCTTAAAGAAATCCTCCTCTGGTCCCTAGCTCCACAACAAACCCCAATTCCATTGTAAACTGGCATACGGCTCTAAAGGGTGCCTTGCCCAGGCTCCAGAAACATATCACCCCCACCCACCGCTTCCCTACCCCCTCCCTCATCCCCCAATCTTCGGGGATTAACACTTCCTGAAACATCAAGTGTTTTTATAAAAAGGAAAAAAAATAATCCTGACATCGCTGACAAGAAGTTTTGATGGAAGAATTAGCTGGTGCATACATAATCACTCCCCCACCCTCCTACTCCCGGAGCGGGAGCCGCAGCGGCGGGCGCAGCGCAGCCTTCCAACCCTCTGAAAAATGAAACCGGTTTCCACCCTTACCTTCTTCAGTGTCAATTTCAGATAATCTGGACACACACTCTTTGCTACATCAAATCAAAAGGGTCGAAGGCAGCTTTTGGCTGGGAGAATAACGGGAAAGAAAAGGCAAAAAAGAAAGAAAAAAGAGAAAAAAAGGAAAAATAGAAAAATACAAAACCGACCAAACCACAGCAAAACAAAACCAGAAAACCAAAAAGAATTCCCCCAGCCCCATCCTCCTATCCTGAGAGTAAAGAGTGGAAAGAGGTCCCCAGGACCAGGCGCCTCCGAGCGCCGCAGGCTTTTTGCAGCGCTGCGCTTGCAGAATAGGACTGAAATTTTCGGCTATATAGCCTCTGTCTTTATAGCTGATGAAAAAAATTGCAGATTATTAGCATAAATGTTTACTCTTCATTACGCTGATGACATTGTGCACTCGAGATCTTGGTAATCTTTGGGAAAATTATGAGTAATTTTTAAAAATTTTAAAGCAGCAGCAGTTACCATGCAATTCAGGCTAATTCTGCGTAGGCTCCGAACGGATATAATTATCGAGGAGTCAAGATGTTATGCTAAAAACTATGCATTGATATTCCCATTTATTATGTACATACAACTTTGACAATGTTGATGCTTGAAATAGCAGGAAATTGTCTTGCGCAAAAATTACAGTCCATATTAGGACATCTGAAATTGCGAAGAATTATATAGTAATTGCAGGCTTTCAGATGGGAGAGCCAGAATGCTCAAACTAGTGCAAATGTGGATAAAATTACAGATCAGAGCAAAAATTAGGGAAAAAGGGGGTCTGGGATTTTTCAGGTTGGCTATAGGATTCCGGAAGTGTCTAATGCCACATGATTGCTGCAGCTTTAGGGGAGACATTCATGCCTCAAATAGCGCCTTGGCCAGGGTGGCTTTAATTGAATTTCTTGGGCTTTTTCTTTTAATAGGGGCAAATGAGGAAATTGGCCACCCAGGGCAAATTTTCACTGTCCTCCCCGTGAACGTGTTGAGGAGAGAATCCCTTTCGCAGCGCGCCTGCCGTCCCCGCTTGGACGCCCCAGAGGTCCTGGGCCCCCCATCCTAAACGCAGCAACTGAGAAAGAAAGTGGCTGAACCGGATCCCCCCGCCCGCCACTTCCTCCTTTCTCTTTCTTTTCAATTCTCCCACCTCCTTCCTTCAGCCCCATTCCCGGATTCTGGCTAACCCGCTTCACTGTGCACTGGGGCAGGGCCCTGGAAGGGGCAGGCCGGGCCCAGGAGGCGGGTGGAGGGGTGTGGGGGAGAGCTGGTTGACTGAGGTGTTGGTGCCAGCGGTGATCACCTCAGGAGACAGTGCCAGAGGTCGCCCAGTGCAGGCGAATATGAGCCTGCTATTTGGAGGCTTTGGGGAGGTGGGACGAGGAGGGAAGAACCTGAGGGTCCTCTGGGCCCACCCTGCGACTGCCTAGGCTCTTCTTTTGTCTCTAGGGCGGGGAGATAGCGTCCCCCCACCAAAAAACAAAAACACATTAACTCCCCTTTGGGCGGCGCTTCTCTCGGGCACTGAGACACCCTGCGACTTTAAGAAGCTGAGGCCAGGTCGGCGGAGGAGGGGGCGGGGCGGGGGCTGCCCCTAAGGCGGGGGAGCCCGGTGGCGCTCGGCTTGAGAAGCCGACGAGAGTGTGGCCGGCGCTTGGAGCAGCGGGGACTCGGTTGGGTTCTCCGGCCAGAGATCCCCATTGTTCCGGGAGTGATGATTTCACCTCTGGATGTCCAAGACTTCTGGACCAAACTCGGGGGGTTAGGCGGGAGTGTGGCAAGCCCGCCATGTCTGCTCGCCGCGGGTCGTAGTCGGGCCCCTGGGATCACCCCTGCGCGCTCCAAATCCAGTCCTTCCCTCCCCCTCGCCTCTCCTTCTCCGAACTTGTAGTCCTCTGCCTAGCAGCCTGGGCCCGTCTGGTGGACCCACTCTTCATCTTACCCCATTCCACACCTAACCCTCGGCCCCTAACTCCTAGCTCGGGGCCCGACGCAACTGGGGACCCCTAAAGTGGCCTCTGGAGAATCCCGGAGCGCTTCCACGCAGCCCCCAAGCTGCTAAGACACTGCAGTGTTTGCGCGGTGGCTCCGGAGGATGAGTGGGAAGCCGGAGCCCGAGTCCCCCCGGGAAGAAAGGTCTGTCTAGAGACTGCATCTGCGTTCTTAGGTGGAGGCGCCGAGCAGCTGCTCTTTCTTTTCATGAAACATAGTCTCCCCCAACCCGCCCGGCCCCAGGCCCCAGGCCTCAGGCCCCAGGGCGGAATGTAACGTCTTGTAATGTGGCAATCACCGCCAAACTCGTCCCCTCAAGAGGAACTCCCGCCGTGGGGAGGAGGTTCGGAGGGATGTGGGGCCTCGGCATCCGCCCGCAGTGGTGTGTGGGGAGGGAGTGCGGGGTGTCGCGGCTTGTCCGGCAGATCCCCGGTGTGAAGGGACGATCGGCCGGGGATGGGGGGGTTGGCTTCCCTGGGGCTGCTTTGGGTGTCACGACCCTGCAAGAGGCCGCCAGGCTCCGCAACACCTAGGTCCCCTAGCGTCAAGGGGGACTTGGTGTAACTCGGCTCCCGGGACAGCGCCCCACCTAACCTCTTCTAGGGCTCCGAACCCCAAAGTTTAATTCGAAGGGACCTTTCTGTATTTTAGGAGGAGAGGATTTGTAGCTTTATTCTCAAAGGAGTCTCTGACCCTAAACAGGTTAAAGCCACTGGTGGTCGCTGTTCCCTGGAGCAGGCTTGTGACTTTTGAGCAAATGCTGGGGGCGCTGGGAGTAGGGGGCTTGTGCTTGCGTTTTACTGGCCGTGAGAACGATTTTTTGAAAGGCAAGGAGGCTCTCTGCTCCCCAACATCCTTCTCTTTGGTGAGTGGGACTCCTAACAACAGAGGGTACCAGGATGGGACTCCTATCAGCGGAGGGGACCAGGAGCATTTGGCTACTTCGAATTTGAGCTTCTCTCCCCAGCCCCCCGCCCAGTCTTCTATCACAGAACTGTTTGTAAACAAAGTTCCAGGCTTCCCGGGCTCTCTCCGCCCCCACCAAATCTGATACTTCCCCAAAATTCGCCCCACCAATCTCGGAAATCGTTACACAGGATGGATATTCACAATTTTCACAAGTGATCTTAAAAGAAGGCCGGGGGGGGGGCAGTGGGGGAAACCTAAACGGTCCCACATTGCAGCAGGGCTGATTAGGCCTGGGATCCATTCCCTCTCTTTTCTGGCCTCCCCAGTCGGTCCCGGAGCTGCGGGGCCGCCGGCGGGAATTCGGGGCAGCCGGAGGGGGGTGTGCGCCCAGCAGAGCTCCGCACTTGGGGCGAGGTGGCTGTGGGCCGAGCGCGCGCGGGATTGGAAGAGAGCAGGATTGAATGGGAGGAGGACGCGGGAGCGCCCGGCGGCCTGCAGTTGGCACTGGAACTCAGTGCCCGCGCTCTGCCGGAGTTCGCAAAGCCCTGCCAGAGGGTGGAGCGGAGAGGGCCGAGCACCCCTCTTTCTTCAGCTTTCCTCCCCCTGCTTCCCAGCGCTTGTCATATCCTGTCTCTGGCCTGATATTTCACGCAAGCAAATGGAGGGGGATTACAATGGAGATTTATGTGTGTTCTGAGAGCGGCTGGTTTCCCAGTGCACGGAGCTGAGATCGCTGCTTCCCATTCCCATTTTTCATTCGCGCTTTGGGGAGCGCAGCCGAGCGCGGGGGGAGCCTGTCTGCGTGGCGGCGGGCTGATCACAGGGCTCCGCGTCTCCGGGCGGGCCGGGAGACTGTGAGAAAGGCTTGCCTGCGCGTCGCCCCCGGCGGGGCTGGAGCCGGCCCCCGCCTCCCGGAGCCCGGCTTTGTTTCTCCCCTGGCCCACCCCTCCTCCTCCCCGCCCCCTCATTTCTGGGACCCAGGCGCGTCCTTGGGATTCCTTCTCTTTGCCCTTCTCCTTGTCTGTGGAAACGCCCCCTTCCCCCGGCCCCTGCACTCTCCTGCCCTCGGCTTCGCCGGCTCCCGGTGGAAAGGCGCACAGTGGCCCGGCCCGACCCCGCCGCCGCTGGGTGCCAGGTTCGGTGACTCCGGCGAGTCTGTGGGGCCTCGGCCCACCCCGGAGCTGGGGCCGCCCGCCCTCCCGACTCCCAGGCTCGGCTCATGCCAAGGCCTGTTGCGTGATTCCAACTTGGTCTGACATTCCCTGCCCCGGGCGCTCCGGCGTAGGCCTCTTAATCATCTTGTCTGCTGCAGATCCTCGACACCAGCCAATTTACTGCCCGTCTCTCCCTGCTGGTTTCGGGAGGGGGAAGGGGAGTGCGCGCAAAGGAGGGGAGGGTAAAGTCAACCGCAGGAGGAAGGCTGGCACCAGCTACTGGCACTCAAAAAACCCACAGAATTTGGAGCTGGGGTGGGAGTGGGTGGAAACGGATAGGGGTCTGCCAGGCAGTGGTTGCTTAGGGAAAAGCAGAGAGGCGGGTCAACAGGCTTCAGTCCAGGCCCCCCTAGCCTGGGAAAACAATGCAAAAGGACATTGGATTGTGTAGCCTTCGCTGCCCTTCCCGGGCCCCCAATTCCCTGGATAGCACTCTGTTGTAAACCAGACTTGAGGAGGCCCCAAAACAGTCTGGCCAGAAAAGTCAGGATTCCTCTCAGGATGATGCCACTGAGGCCAGAAAGTCACCTCTGCCCCATGTCTGTTTTTGGCAGATGAGTTGAAGACACACAACAATATGGATGGCCTGAATGACCATCCTAGAGGAAAGGAGGCCTGGACCAGGTAAGCAGGGCTCTATAGCCTGTGCCCAACCTCCTCTCCAGTAGAGGAGAGTACTTTCAGAGAGGATGACTGGGATTCAACCCCCTCTCCCACCCCTCCCCAAGCAGCCAGAGCTCCCCCAGCCCCAGGATGCTGCTCTTCCACACAAGGAGAAGTTGGAAAGGCGTCTGGGTAACTCCAGGTTTTACAATCACAGGCAAAAGTAAATCCTCTCTGTTTGGGGGTACTGTGATACAACAGTTAATACTAAATTCTAAATAAAATGTATTTAGAATATAAGTATGTGAGTGCTTATCACATACCAGGCACTGTTACATCATTATAGATTCACAATTCTAACCCATAGCTGTTATTTCTCCTATCTTATAGATCTGCAAGCTGTAACACAGAGAGGTTAAGTGGGTTGCCCAAGGTCACACAGTCAGTGATTAAAGCCAGGAAGCTTCCAACTCTAGGCCCCAGAGCTTTCAAGGAAAGGGACTTTTATTAATAGTTCAAGCCTGCATTAACCACCAACTCCTGGCCTTTGCAGAGAATGCTATAAGGTAGGGTCACTTCCAAAGCTGGACACTGCTTGTGTGGGACCCAAGGTAGAAAGAGAGCTGCATGCTATGTGGACCTTTTCCCTCCAAGAGTGTGAGATGGAAGAGATGTCACTCTCATCCCAATGGGTGTCAGTTTCTGTGTGTGTATACATGAGCGTGTGTGTGTGTGTGTGTATGAATTTGTACGTCATGTTGTGTGTGAGTGTAAGACTGTGATTATGAGCGTGTGATGGTGAGGGTGTTGTAGTGCGTGTCATCGTGTGTATGCCTGTATGTAAGAATGAGGTCGTGAGAATGAGGTCGAGTGTGACTGTGAGAATGTGTATCGGGGAGTATGAATAGTATAGATGGGACTGTGAGAGTGTGCATCAGTGTGTGATTGTGTGTGTGCTAGCGCAGCCCTGTGCGTTGGGGTCGCCCTGCATTCCAGAGCAGCCAACCGTGCCTCCCCAGGGTGACTCACAGACTTCTCGGTTCAGCCAGCCCCCAAAAGGCCGCGGGGCAAACGGAGGGGAGATCCAATGTAGGGGTCTGACCCCAAGGCTGCAGCTGAGCTCAGGCCTGGGACAGCAAGTCCCCCGCGGCGGCTCGGATGCACCGCCTGGCCTGCAAGGCGGACGCGGGGGCGGTCAAGAGGGCCCAGGCGCGGGGCGGTGGCGCCGGCGCCGGAGGAGCCGGGCGGGCGGAGGCTGGAGCCGCCCGGCGCTGAGTGAGTCACCGCGCCGCTGGCTGGCGAACTCCGCGCGGGGACTCGGGCGAGGGCGAAGTGTGAACCCTCCGCTTAGGTCCCGCGCCAGCGCGCCAGTCCTCGCCTCGCCGCACCTCCGAAACACGTCAATGTCGCTCTAGGCTGACAGGCTTCCTGGCCTGGGCAGCGGCTCAAGCTCTGAGCACGCGACCGATGAAATCTTGGACCAAGAAAAAAGAGCACACGTCCAAAGAAAACAATAATTTATTTAAATAATCTCTTCATATTGTAAAATCAACATTAAGAGCACGTTGTTTTCATAATAAATAACCCCAAAATACCTTTCATTTCAACGACAAAGACTTTAGGATAAGATATAACAAATCCAAATCAGTAGCTTAATTTAACAAATTTTTTTCAAAGGGAAAAATAAAACGGAGAGGTTGCTGAGGTCACTGCTAAACCGCAGTTTTCACAACTGGGGGTTTACAAAAATGTCTGAAAAGATGAGTATTTTTATACAAATAAATCGGTGGGAAAATCTGCACAGACACCTTTATTTACAAACTGTGTCCAAGTCCAGGCTAATAATCCTGAATAGGTTTTAAAAAAGATAATTTAAACGCATTTTTTGCAGTGTTCACATATTAAAAAATCATTTTTTCAACATCAAAATGAGGTCATCCGCAAAGGCACCTAAACTTTTAAAAAAATAAAAATAAAAAAACTCCACTGGTGATGGATAAAGAGAGAGCTAAGGGAGCGCGCCCGGAGGAGCGCTCGGCTGGGGGATGGGGCTCAGAGGCCTGGGAAGAGCGGGGCGGAAAAGAGCGGCGGGGCCGCCCGGGTCAAGGGGGCACGTGGGGGAACGCGGGCAGGCAGGACCCCGGAGGTCAATAACCGAAGCGGACTAGAGCTGAGCCCTGGGGCGGGCGAGGAGAAAGGAGCCTCAGAACGCTGAGAAGGCTCTCGGGCGGGGGAGGCGTCCCTCAGCTCTTGGCCCGGGGCAAGGAAGGCGCCGGAGCAGCTTGTCCGGTGGAGAGAAGAGGGGAGGCAAGTCCGAGGCGGGCTCGAAGTGGCCGAGCCCAGGGGCTCAGGTCGGAAATGCGGCCGTGGGGAGGAGGCCTTCGCTACGCCGCTGTCCGGTTCTCCCGAGAGGAGCCCACGCCCCCCAGTTCCCGGCGGCTCGGTGGCTGCACTAGGGAGTGGAGCCTGGGGCGGGCCATCACAGGTCGCAACCTCCGGGAGCAGTGGGTGGCGGCAGCGGGCCAGTAGGAGGGACCTTCGGTTGGGGGGCGAGCGCTGAGAATGGCTGTTCTCTGCTCTCTCAGTCTCTGGCGTGTTCTCCCTGGGGTTAGAAAATCGTCCCCGCGCTCACCGGGGTGCCCCCGCCGCCGTGGTGGTGGTGGTGGTGGTGGTGGTGTGGCTGCGGGGTCTGGGTGGGGTGCAGCAGTGGCGCTGTGGCCTGTAGGTGTGAGGCGGAGCCCGAGGCCTGGTGGTACCACGGGTAGTTGCCCAGAAAAGCCGAGGCCGCGCTGCTCGGGCTGGAGCCCGAGCTGCCCGCGCCGCTGCCACCGCTGCCGGGACCGCCGCCGCCCCCCATCCGCTGCGGCGCACCGAAGTCCCAGGAGGCGGGCGCCGAGACTGGCGGCGAAGCACAAGGTGGCGAAGCGCTGGCCCCGGGGTGCTGTTCCGAGGGTATCTCACCGCTTTTCCACATCTTCTTGAACTTGGACCGGCGGTTCTGGAACCAGATTTTGACCTTTGTGGAAAAAATACCCGAGCATTAGTGGAGGAACCTGGGCATGGGGCAGGAGAGGGGAGGACGCTGAGAAAGACCTCCAGCTAGAGGTGGGCCCCGAGCACGCAGAGCACTTTGGCCCGGTAAGCGGATCACGTGTGGCGGCCTCGGAGGCTCTGCGGTGCCTGCTCCGTTGGGAGGTAATCTCCAGCAGGCTAAGACTGCTGATGTGTGCGCGCACTGTGGCGATGGGGGCGGCGGGAGGTGGGTCAGAGGGCCAGTTATTTCACCCGCTTAATCAGAAGCGAGAAGTACGGGATTTCTGCCCACCCGGGTCCTTCCTTCCCTCTCATGCGGCGGCCCCTTAGAAGTTTTCAGCTTTCGGCCTAGAAGCTTAGGACTCCCGAGACGCGGGCCTGGAAATCCTTAGAGCTACATAAAATATATTTTTAAAAACCTTGTCCTGAACCCTTCTGTTTCGCGGCCATTCCAGGCCAGCGCCCTCCTCGCCTGCTGTGCGAGAGCCCCACCTGAGTCTGGGTGAGGCCCAGAGACGCCGCCAGCTCGGCTCTCTCGGGCAATGCCAGGTACTGAGTCTTTTGGAAACGCCGCTGAAGAGCCGCCAGCTGGAAACTGGAGTAGATGGTGCGGGGTTTCCGGACTTTCTTTGGCTTCCCGTTCACTATCCGGATTTCAGGTTCAAGGTCCTCCTTCTCTGCAATGAAACGGAATCTTGAGGACCACGCAATTTATGGGTCCTAGAGTTCCCACCCGCCTGGAGGGCCCTGCAGGGGACTTGGCCTGAGCCAAGAAGCGGGTTCCCTGAGATGTGAGGCTTACAGGCTCAACTTTGCAGCGCGCGGACTGGCGCCATCACCGCCGGGAGCTGGACCCTCCAGGCAAGGGGAAGACAGGCGCACACCCGAGAGAAAGAAGCAGGTGGCAAGGAAATGCAGTTACCATGAGGCATGCACCGTGCTCCCACCCGGCCCAGGAGGCCACCAGCTCTCACCAGCTGAGTGCTGCGGTATGTAACCGGTGACTCGCGGCAGAGTGGAGTTTGGGGAGGGTAAAGGGCAAGAGCAGGTGGTGAGCAGGCGGTGTGAAAATCCAGGGCTTCGGATCGGCCCCCGTCCCCAAATATGTTTACCCATCCATCCCAGTAACTAGACCGATTTGACATCCCTGATGCCAGCGTTATGCATACCAGGCTCGTTGTTGGCCGGGGATGAACTGGTCCCATAGGGCGCGTAGGAGGTGTACGCGGCGGAATAGCCCAGGTCGTAGCTGCTCTTCGCAGAGTAAGGGACGTTGTTGAGGCCGCTGGCATGGTACTGGTAGGAGCCCATGTGCGCATAGGGCGAACCCCCACCGCCACCACCCGCCGGGTGCTGCTGGTTGGTGTAGTAGCTGCTGTCGGTAGCTGTGGACACCGGAAGGGTGGGCGACTCCTGGGGCTTGTGGAGGCTGCTGCTGTTGCTGTTGCTGCTGCCCGGGCCCGCGCCGCCACCGCTCGGGGGCTGCGGGTGCTGGTGGTACGTGCTGGAGGCCGTGATCTGGGTCGAGTGCATATCAGCCACTAGACTGTCAAAGACTCCAGTCATCCTGGCCCGGGACGGGAAAGAGCAGGGGTGGCGGGCGCGCGGGGGAAGCGAGGTGCCTCCTCCGTCTCTCCCGGTCCCCTCCAGCAGCCAATGTAATTACGGGGGTGGGGGGAAAAACAAGAAATGAGGCAACCGTCTAGGCGCCTCCTCCTCCTCCTCCGAGGGAGGCAATCACCGTGCGCTGCTCCGGGCAGCTGCCACCGGCCACATCCTTTCTCGGCCTCTCGGCCCGCTCGGCTCCTTGCCCAGCACGGCTCGGGCGGGGGGCGGGCAGTGGAGGGGGCAGGGGTGGTGGGGCCGGGTCGGGGCTCCGGGAGGCGGGAGCAGGTGAGCGGCCCGGAGCGGCTTTACGATTGTCTGCCAGGCGGGCTCCTGCAGGGTGGGCATTTAACACTTGTCACGTGAGCACGGGCCACGTCACCTAGCAACAGCCAATGAGAAGCAACGGGCCGCGGGCCTCCAGGCGTCCGGGCCCGCCCGGCCGGGGGGCCGGTGTCACATGGCTGGCGCTGTGCTGCTGCCGCCGCGAGCGCACAT
Source organism: Lepilemur septentrionalis (assembly GCA_963573855.1). Classification (NCBI taxonomy): domain Eukaryota; kingdom Metazoa; phylum Chordata; class Mammalia; order Primates; family Lepilemuridae; genus Lepilemur; species Lepilemur septentrionalis. The sequence goes on along the minus strand of CAUYMX010093775.1, from coordinate 22,994 downwards.
TGGAGTGCACACTGCCGGCCGCTGAAAGCGCAGCGAGGCAAGGGGCCGAGGTGGGGGGCAGTCGGGTGGCCAGCAGCGGGAGGACAGAAGTCGTCAAGACAGACTGGCATTTTGCCTCAGAGGAAGAAGCGCGGTCCCCATCCCGTTCTGTGTGCAAGTGCCAATTCCAGTGATTCGTACTTTCATGTCTAAGGTCAGTTTTCAAACACATTAATCAAAATAAATCGGTGCCGAGAGCCTGGCCAGCTCGCTCTCCGATTTTCCTCGAAGTGTCTGGCGCTTACTCCTGTCGGCCACTACTTGACGTAGCCAATGGATTTAAATTATCCATAAACCACGTATAATATTCGCTTCCTAACCAATCCACAGGGATATTAGGACAGTTAATCAGGTAATATGTAAAAGTTTCCCCCTTGTTGCTGGAAAGAAAGGCAATATAAACTCAAAGGTATTATTGCTAATAATATATTTGAAACCACTTTCCCTCTACTTTCCTGACAAGCTGAGGCTGAGTAATTATGTATATTTGATGGGTCATTAACACCCGCGAAGCGATCGCTAGGACTTCCTCCTTAGGGTGGAAAGGTTGACCAGATGGCCTTCAAAGTTTATTCTAACTCAGAATTTGGTATTTTTGCGAAAGAGAAAATGGGATAATACGTAGGTGAGATTACAGATTTATCAAATATAGGTACTAGGTTTATCACGTCTTATTAAATTACAATGAATTGAAAATTTTGTCTCATACATTTAATTTAACCCTATTTTACAGTTTTGCACTTTACTACTCTGTTCCGCCCTATTATTGCAATTTCTTCTTCTCCTGTTTTTTTTAATAAGAAATGGTGACTTCCTCTATATGTCTATATTCCGCGTTGTTGGGGAGCTTGGCTGGGCGGTTACGGAGGTACGCCTTGAGGGACTCCAAGTCCGAAGGTCATGCGGCAGCGCCTGCTTTGTGGCGCCACCTGGTGGGCAATGTTCGAGGTTGCGGCGCGTCCGGTAGACGGTCTAATCACGCCCAGGCGCCAGCCTTTGAAACCCCCCAAAAGAACAAAATAGTAATTAAAAGCCACAAAATTGTGCTAGTGCGCGCCATCTGAAGCACCCCTTCCTAAAGACATAACATGTCGCTGAAAGAACTTGTTGCAACAACTGTCTAATGGAAAACAAGTTGATACTTTGAAAAATATGATCTTTGGTCTTCTTCCCCAGAAAAAGCAAGTGTGTAATTAAAACTCCAGCATTCGCACAGCGGAATAATAAGGCGGGTAACGCGCCTTCTCTACCTGGATTTCGTCCCCATCTTTCTTTTGGTTAAATTAGGTCCCTGAAAGCCAGGCGTGGTGGTTCTGGCCTGTAATCCTAGCATTTTGGGAGGCTGAGGTAGGAGGATCACTTTAGGCCAGGAGCTCGAGACAGCCTGGGCAACATAGTGAGACCCCGTCTCTAAGAAAAAAAGAAAAGAAAGAAAAATTAGCTGGGCATAGTGTTGCACGCCTGTAATCCTAGCTACTCAGGAGGCTGAGGCAGGAAGATCACTTGAGCCCAAGAGTTTGAGGTTGCAGTGAGCTATGACAACGATGCCACCGCACTCTAGCCTCGGAAACAGAGTGAGACCTTGTCTCAAAACAAAACAAGAAAGAAGGCCCCTAGATGGGGAAGAATGAGATTATTAGACACACTTGGTGGGGCTCACCACCACCGAATTACATTTCCTTTACCCTGTGATCTGCCTGCCTTGTGAGCCCCAGTTACAAAATTATAGTTTTGATATTTAATCATGATATTGATATTTCTGGTTGATATTTAATCACCACTGCCTTTTGGTGTCTTAACTTCAAATTCTAACTCTTTCTGTCACCACAGTGCTAGCTGCTTTGACCCAATATAGGACAATTTTTATCTGAAATGAAAATTTAAAAATCCAACGACCTTAATCTTCTCTCTGCTCCTTTGTTCCCACTGCAAGCATGTACTCCAGACTTTTTCATAGTGGCTAGTTTGTTGTATTTTACTTCTTCTCTAACTTCCATTAACAGCCCAAAGTCCAGGTCAGCCAAGATCTGGAAAATGGCATCTTTCTAAATGGAAATAGGACTTGAGTCCCCCTTTATCTGGGATACAAGGGACTGTGTGTTGGGGGAGAAGACACTGCAGGCAATGAGCAAGGAGAAAAGGACGGGGAGGAGAGAGAGAGAGAGAGAGAGAGAATGGAGAAAGTGGAAACCACAACTGCATTTGGAGAATCAAATAGAGATGTTAAGTATTAATTATGAAAATTTGTACACAATCTTGTGTTTGCCCAAATTACCTGATTAATAACATCACAATAATCACAATAGCCAAACCATTTCCTTACTTTGGTTTAAAGCCAGGGAGACAATATCATAAAGAATTGACAGTTTCTTCCACAGTTCAGAGTAGGGTGATGCCCCTCTCCGTGGTGATCTAAGAGTGTGGGGGGAATACGGATGCTTGAGTGCAGCCATCTTCCTCCTCCCTTCCCCTCAGGGTACGCTCTTTCCCCTTCTCTGATTTCAGTTTTCTCTGTCTGGGTTCCTCCACAGGGACCTAGAGAAGGGAAGCGGAAGGAGGGTAGCTCTGCATCTCTGCTCTGGCTTTGCATGTTTCAAGCCCATCGCTGAGATTTTTCTGCTTTTGTCCCCGGCTCTCGCCACAGCACTTTATCTGGTCACAGAGTCTCGGCGTCTCCTCCAATCGGAGCCTAGTACCAATCCTTGCGCCAGGCAGGGAAAGAATCATCATTCCCACTGCTGAGATGAACACTGGGACTCGAGGACAGAAACTACTTCGTTTAAGTTAGGTGCCCCTCCTCCCTTGCCAAGAGCCGCTTTTCTCTGTTGCTATAGCGCCAATCTCAAGGGTATTTAAGTCTCGGATGAACAGCTTCGGCTGTCCAGCAGACGGCGAGCTGGAGAGGACAGAGGTGCGCCTTGCTCTCGGGCCTCTGCCCCACCGCAGGCGTGGCTCCGCGCTTTGCCGGAGCTCGGCTATCGGGCGTCCGTTGCTACGCAGAACGCCGGCCTGGGAGGGGTACCGTCGTGGAGAGGATGCCCCCTGCCGGCAGGAAGCGGGGAGCGGGGTGGTGGTGGTGGGCGCCTGTGTGCCCTGTGTGGGCAGCGGGGCCCGGCCCATGCTTAGTCGCTTACCCCACTCGGGGGCCACACGCGCTGCTGCTGCACTGCCCTGTGTCTCCCTCTCCGCACTTTCGCGCCGAGGGTTCCGGGGACGCAGGTTTCCCGGCCGCTGGTCCAAGAGGCCGTGCCGGTTTCGGGACCATTCCTTAGTGTTTTCGTTCCCAAAGTAGTAGCTCTAGGAACTTGTGCTTTTGAATCCTTCTGGAGTTTGTTCTCGAACTCAACGTTGGGAGAGGGCGTGGGTTTGATTTATGAGAACCTCCCAGCTCTACCTTTTCGCGACCAAACCCGCAGCGCTCTTGTTCTTCCTTCGGCAGCTTCCTGGGACAACTCTCGCCCGAGCCTTTCGCGTTGCTAGTGTTCTCAACCTGGTTTTCCCTGCTCGCTCTTAACGCAGCCTCGAGGGACTTGAGGAGCCCTCAGCTCTCCGCACCCCCGTAGGCCCTTCAGGAGACAGGATTCCCGACTCCCGGGTCTGCGTCCTTGGATCTCACTTTCCCCCCCGCTGTATAGAACCAGCGAGATTATGCAATGGAAGCAAACTGGAGAAACCCTTTGGGGGTCGCGACTGGGGCCGGTGACAGAGAGTGGATGGGTCCTCTGATCTCCGCAATCGTGACAGCCCCCCACCCGCATTCCTTACCTCTTCTTTGGCCTTCAGCTCCAGAACTGTCTCGGATTTCCGCCTACACTCCCTGTCGGCCTCTTGAGCTTGACAGGTTGTCAGCCATTCCTCCTCCACCTACCGTGATAGGCTCTATGCTAGGCGCGGGGGTCCTGTCTTCCCGCAGCGCGGAGCCTAGTGGAGACAGCGATAGCCAGCATTTATTTACTGAGTGTTTCCTGAGCGCCGACGTTCCTCCAAGCCTGTTCCCTTGGTTATCTTACTGACTCCTGGAATCACCGTATGTGGTGGCGATCCACACTGAGGAAACCAAGGCTTAGATCAAGTCACTTGCTAATGGACACGCAGCAGAACGCAGACTCGAACTCAGATTCTGGGTCACAAAGGCAAGGCCGCTGTCGCTGCAGGCTAGGTTTCTGGCTAGGGGAACTCGGGAGAAACTCGCATCACACCTCTCCTGGGCCTCGTGCTGCAAGCGCAGTGAACAGACAGCAAGGGGCATTGGCAGCCCCGAGGTCGACCGCGCCCTTCCGGTCCCAAGGAGAGGACCGAGGGACGGGGGTGTTCCCCTGGGAGAGGAGGATGCGCGCCGGACTGCTCCCAAGGTAGCCCCGGAGGGACCCCGGGAAGACTCCCAAACTGACTCGAGCGTCGAGCGTCGCCGGGAAGGGCGAGAGGCGGGCGCTTCCAGGCTTCGCACACGAAAGCCCAGCTCCGGGGCTGGGTGTTTTGTCCCTGCTGGGATTCAGCCAGGGATTGATTGCCTTTGCTCCCTGCTGTGCTGTAAGCATGAGGTGCTTGAACAAGAATGAGTGGGTACTGGACGTTCCCAGTCGGCCCTTCCGCAGCGCTGGGTGGTCAGTTCAGCATGCTTCTGAGATCTTTCAGACCCAATTTCCCGTCTGCCTTCTAAGGTCTTTCGGACCCTAGTCCCTTTACTGTCTACTCAATGGTTAAAACAAAGAGAAAGAGGGTTTTTGACCCGCGAGGGCGCCTTGCATATCCCTCAGGCTCCGACGCTCTGGGCCAGTGGCCCAAGTATGGAACCCAAATCACAAGCCTCACACTCAGGACACAGGTGGGCAAGCTTCAGCGGGACGAGAGACGCGTTCTTCAATGGTTAAAAGCTTCCAGATCTCAGTGCCCAGGTCGCAAAGGCTACGAACGCTGATGGAGTCACCTACATTCCCTCTCATACTCCCCCACCCCCAGACGGCCGCGCCTAAGAACAAAAAAGACCGCTGGGATGTTCACTTTGGACTTCTAGAAGCACTCGCATTGTAAAGAGAGGTGTGCAAATGGCCCACTCCAAGGTTTGTTCTCAGATTTGAAAGCAAACAACCTTCCATGGTCCCCGGCACTAAGCCCTGGGCCACCAGCTCTCCTCAGGGAACTTTGTGCCCCGCTGCGCCGGGTGTGTGTGTGTGGGGGGGCGGGGAGCTGCGTGGGGGAGCTGCGCGGGGGAGCCGGGAGGGCAGCGCCGCCTTGGTCCTGGCCCCAGCGTCCTCTCCGTGTCCGGCATTGGTTGACTCCGGCTGTCGGGTTGAAATGGTAACTTCTACAAGAGCAGTGGAGGTGAGCCCTGTGCGTGTGCCCAAACTCGACGTCCACAGGGCTGGGCTGTCAGTACAGCATGTTTCTGGAACTTTCAGAGACAATTTCTGCCTCCCAGTCTTAGACCAGAATCAGGCCCATTTCACTTTATTGTCTATTCAGTGGTGTACACACACACACACACACACACACGCAGAGCATCACACTGGGAGAACTTGGAAGGAAGCTCAGAACTCAGTACTCCTTTCTCTCCAACCCAGTCTGTCCACTTCCTCATTTTACCCATTTGCTCAGCTAAAGAGTTGTGCCACCTCCTATGGATGCAGAGCATGAGCTGACAAGTGGGCTGGGGCCCCAGGCTTTGCTGGCTTGAATCACTGCTGCTACTTTGCTACCTTGGAAAAATTACTTAATTTTTCTGTGCTTCCTTGTTGGCATCTATGGAATGTGGGTAATAATGATACCTTCTTCATGGGATTATTGCTTGGAAACACATCCTTACATGTTCTGTGGTCTGCTGCCAGGTTCACCACGAAACCTGGGCCTAGGCCCCACAGGTTTTAAACTGTGTAGGTCCAGGCGGAGAGGTTGTTGCCCATTTTGCTCACCGGTGCGTAGGCAGGCCTCCTGGCCCAGCGAGGTGAGGGAAGACATGGTCTCCAGGCTCCAGTGGACTAGAGCAGGCCTGGGGCTTGGGGGTTGCGGGGCTCGGAGGCTGAGGCTGCAGCAGTGTGTGGTCCAGGTGTTTTGGAAAGAGGTCAGGCAGGCGCTGGGCATGGGGGAAGTGCAGGGCCTCTTGCAGCACTGAACTTTGGAAAAGCGGCAGCTGCTCCTAACCAGTGCCACATTGGACGCCCCTATTCAGTATGCTGGGCAGAGTTTTCCTGGGCCAAGCCTCTCGGTAGTTTCTTCGCATGGTGCACAGCTGGGCTGCTTCTGCTGCCTCTTTGAAAATGGAGAGAGGGATGAGGGGAGGAAACTTGGTGAGTTTACAGGGAAATGACTCTGGATGGCCACCCTCCCTGCATCCTTTTTAAATAAAAGGAAATATTACTGTTCCAAAAATTATAAAGTAATATACAGTGGTTGCCAGAGAATCAAATAGTATTAGAAATATATTAGGCAAAAGCCTCCTAGGGCTCTCTCTGTGCATTTGAAAAATATACGCATAAATATATGTAAACACATGTTGTTTGTTTTGTAAATATGGGATCAAACTGCTTACATTTTTACTTTTTAGAAATCTTTTCTTTCCAGGTGAGTGGTTACAGAGTAACTACTTTCTTTTTAAGGACTATATGCAGAATGCATCATAATTTATTTATCTTCTTATGAATTGTCATTTAGATTATTTGCAGTATTTACAAAAAACACTTGATGAATATCTCCTGGAGAGTTTGCCCTCATGTCTATTTATTTCTGTAAGCTACAATCCTAGTAACTGAATTGCGGGTCAACGTTTTAATAGATAACAATAAGCTCCCTTTAAAAAAGGACAGTTTAAGCTCTTTGCTCATTTCTCAGCACCCTCACCAAGAATGAGTATTAGAAATCTTCCACAACTTTTCCATATGATAGACATAAAATATTGCCATATTTCATTTGTATAGCTTTTATTTTATTTATTTATTTATTTATTTATTTATTTATTTATTTTGAGACAGAGTCTTACTCTGCTGCCCAGGCTAGAGTGAGTGCCATGGCGTCAGCCTAGCTCACAGCAACCTTAAACTCCTGGACTCCAGCTATCCTACTGCCTCAGCCACCCAAGTAGCTGGGACTACAGGCATGCGCCACCATGCCCAGCTAATTTTTCCTATATATTTTTAGTTGGCCAATTAATTTCTTTCTATTTATAGTAGAGACGGGGTCTCGCTCTTGCTCAGGCTGATTTCGAACTCCTGACCTTGAGCAATCCGCCCGCCTTGGCCTCCCAGAGTGCTAGGATTACAGGCGTGAGCCACTGCACCCGGCCTATAGCTTTTATTTTTAATGGAGTTGGGTATCTTTTTTTTAAGAGACATATCTCATTATGTTGCCCAAACTGGTCTCCAACTGTGGGGCTCAAGGGATCCTCCTTCCTCAGCTTCGCAAGTAGCTGGTTCTATAGGCACTTGCCTCAGAACCAGGCTTGTCTTCTTACATTGGTGTTTGATTTTCTCCTGTGAATTGTCTGTTTATGTCCTCTGTCCATTTTCTGTGTTTAAAAAATGGATCTGTAGGAAATCTTTATAGTGTGGAGATTAACTCTTTATTGTGTTTGTAGTCAATATTTATCCCCAGTTAATTGTTTCTCATTTACTTTTGTTTGTTTTCTTGGAAAAGAAAATAAGAAATTAAGAATTTTTAAGTTGTGTGTGGCCAAATACATGACTGCTTTCTTTTAGGCCCTCTGAGTCTTTAGGTCGTGATTATAGATGCCATCCTTACTCCAAGATTTAAAAATATTTCTCTATGTTTTCTTCTAATACACTGATTGAGACAGAATCTCACTGTGTTACTTGGGCTAGAGTGCAGTGGTATGATTGTAGCTCACTGCTATCTAAACTCTTGGGCTCAAATGATTCTTCTGACTCAGCTTCCCAAGTAGCTGGGACTACAGGCTTGTGCCACCAAGCCCAGCTAAGTTTTCTATTTTTTTGTAGAGATGGGGTTTTCATTATGTTGCTCAGGCTGGTCTTGATCTTCTGGCCTCAAGTGATCCTCCCACCTTGGCCTCCCAAAGTGCTAGCATTACAAGCATGAACCACTGTACTGGGCTGCTTCTAATACTTTCAGGGGTGATATATACAGTGGTTAAAAGTATGGACTCTGGGCCCAAATCCTAACTTGGCCACTTGCTAGCTGTGTGACGTTGGGAAAGTTATTTAACTTCTCTGTGCCTCAATTTAGTGTTTAATCAGAATAAAACTTCACATTTCATCATTTGGAGTAGTGATGAATACTTGTGGAATAGATCAAGTGCTGTCTTCCAAAATCTGATTTTAGGGGAATGCAGTTAAGCCATTTCCCAGCCTCCCTTATAGTTATGTGTAACCATGTGACTCAATTCTAGACATGGGACAGGTATGGAAGTTGTGTGTGCCTATCCTGGGACAAGACCTTTAGGACAGAGTTGAGACTCCTCCCTGCTCCCTTTCTTCTTCCACTGGCTGGAACCAGCTTCAACTATGTAGATGACATAGCCCTAGGAAATCACCCAGGAGAATCACTCCTAAGGGAATCTTCAACACTTGATTGGGAGGTTATCTCACCAAGACATAAGCTTCTCATATTTTAAGCTACTGACTTTTGGAATTTAAAATAAATATAGAAGTTTAGTTGTCACAACTAATACAATGACCTTGGAATCAGGGCGCAATGACTTTGTCAGCAAATTATAGGGAAAAAATCCAGAACATCCTTTATCTGTGAGAAAACAGATGAATTGGGAGCCAAGCACAGAACTCAAATCATTTGACTCCTAGGTGCATTCATCTTGTGAATAGAAATAGCACAACTGCTTGTTATCATTAGAAACACAAGTCTTAAAATGATCATTAGTGGGGCTCTGGCAGGTCTAAGTCCAAATCATATGTGTTTCCTTTTAAAGGTGACAGAGTGTGGAAGTTTTGTTACCCTGCCACATGGGGCCCTCCCCTCCACGTCAGTGTTGCTTTTCCCTTGGGCACATGCTTATTATGCTTAGGACTTGTCATGGGGTGATAAGCCCACTTCCTACTATAGCCTTTTTGGGGCCTATAGTACCTAGGTTAATGGGATGAACCAAGGCAAAGGCAAGAAGTACTAATAATGAATAACTTCTAATAGAAAAAAGTGAAAAAGGAAACTTCCCACTAAAAGGGCCCAAATGGCTTTTGTTTGAGTAAAGTATACAAACTTAAGTGAAAGGACTTTGGGATGTCATTTTAGGCCATTTCAAGACATTGTTTTTGTTTCTTTCACAGTCCTCAGCTATGTGCTTCTTGCCTGTGTTACCAAATAGCTAAGTTCTGAATTCATGATGTGCTTTGGTTCCATTTAGAACTGAGCACAATTTATCACCGCACTCCAGAAAAGACTGAACACTGAACGACACCAAGTTTTATATAAGACTGCAATGACACCCAGTGGTCATTTAAGGTCTTCATCTACATCAGCCTAATTTATTGCTAACAAATTGCACAGATGAGTATAAGGAGAGTGCTCTGTGTGTGTGTTTTTAAGCAGAATAAAACTTCATCATAATACAAATAACAAAACCCTCGGACTCCTCATAGAGACAGACAATCTGTGAAGGAAGGGCAGCTAGACTTCGCAGCCTCAATTCTTGTACCCTAATAGTTTCACCTTGGGTAGTTCTTGCTATGTAATTACCTGCCCTGGCTGAGCTCAGTGGATGGTTCCACTCTTTTTTCCATTACACTTTTGATACTCTGACCATCTGGCCTTCTTAATTATCATAATGGAAAGAACAGCTGGGGAAGTCCTGAGATGTTTAGACAAAGTTTTACTAATGTCTTGGGATAACGAAAGGAAAATAAACATCAAAAGTAACCTGGACTCAGATGATCAAATGCTGTAAACTTTGTTGGTATGAACCATGTGTTTCTTGTATGATGTATCCCCATCACCTAGTGAGTGACTGAAGGAAAAAAAATGACATAGAAGAGACTTGAAGGATAAATGAGAGTTAGCTAGGTAAATAGTCGAGAGAAGGGCATTGTAGGAAGAAGGAATAGCATGGGTAAAGTTCTGAGTCTGAAAGGGACATTTGCAAACTTGAAAGAAGGCCAGGTGGGTTGGATCATCGTGAATACAAGGTGCGGCTGCAAAAGTAGTCAGGGGATATGCAGGATCTAAGTGGCTCAAGAACAATGGAAAATTCTAAAGGCTTAGAATTTTGTTGGTTAAAATTTTCATTTTGAGATACTCATAGGTTCACATGTAGTTGTAAGAGATAATGAAGAGTGATCCTTTGTACCTGTTAGGCAGTTTTCCCTAATGGTAGCATGACATTATAGTGCAAATCAACAGGATATATATCTGTTTATCTACCTACCTGTGTATATATGTGTTAGAGATGGGATCTTGCTTTGTTGCCCAGGGCAGACTAAACGCCTGGGCTCAAGTGATCCTCCTGCCTCAGCCTCATGAGTAGCTGGGACTATGGGTGCATGCCACTGCAATAATGTCATATAAATGGAATCATATGATATGAAACCTTTTGGAATTGGCTTTTTCCACTCAAAATAATTATCTGGAGATCCATCCAGATTGTCGTGTGTATCATTAATTTATCCTTTTTAATTGTTGAGTAATAGTCCATGCTATGTATGTACCACAGTGTGTTTAACTATTCATCCATTGAAGGAAATCTGGATTGGTTCCAGATTTTGGTTGTTAAAAGTAAAGCTGCTATAAACATTTGTGTATTTGTTTTTGTGTTAACACAAGTTTTCATTTCTGTGGAATATATGCCCAGGAGTGCAATTGGTGGCTCGTATGATAGTTACATATTTAATTTTTAAAGCAACTGCCTTCTGTGAGCTTGATTGCATCTCCTCAATATCCACATGCTGAAGTCCTAAGCCTCAGTACCTCAGAATGTGCTGTATTTGGAGATAGGGTATTTGAAGGGGTAATGAAGTTGAAATGAGATCTTTAGGGTGGGTCCTAATCCAATATGGCTGGTGCCCCTATAAAATAAAGATGTGAGGGCAAAGACATGTAGAGTAGGAAGACCATGTGAACACAAAGGGAGAAGTCAGCCCTCTACAAGCCAAGGTGAGCAGCCTTACAAGAAACCAACCCTAGGCTGGGTGAGGTAGCTCATGCCTATTACCCTAGCACTCTAGGAGGCCGAGGTCAGGAGTTTGAGGGCAGCTTGAGCAAGAGTGAGACCCCATCTCTATGGGGATGGGGGGTGGGGGAGGGAGCGACAGAGCGAGACTCTGTCTAAAAAAAAAAAATCCATTTCTCCCCCGCTATGTAGAGTATAGTGGCATGGTCATAGCTCAAACTCCTGGGCTCAAGTGATCTTCCTGCCTCAGCCTCCCGAGTAGCTGGGACTATAGGTGCACACCACAATGCCTGGCTAATTTTTCTATTTTTAGTGGAGATAGGTTTTCACTCTTGCTCAGGCTGCTCTCAAACTCCTGACCTCAAGCGATCTTCCTGCCTCAGCCTCCTAGAGTGTTAGGATTACAGGCGTCGGCCAACTCACCTGGCCAAATTTCTGTTGTTTAAGGCACCCAGTGCATTTTGTTATGGCAACCCTAGCAAACTAATACATTTTCAAATTCCTTTCTACAGTGATTGTACAATATTATATTTTCACCAGCAATGTATGAATGATCCAGTGTCTCTACATCCTCACCAGCATTTGGTATTGCCACTATTTTTTATTTTAGCTATTCTGATAGGTGTATGGTGGTAACTCATTGTGGTTTCAATTTGCATTTTCCTAAGGGCTAAGATAATGGGTACATTTTCATGTGCTTATTTGCCATCTAGGTATCTATCTATTTATATTTATCTTCTGTCATCTAGCTATCTTTTTCGGTGAAATGTCTCTTCGTGTCTTTTGCCCATATTCTAATTGGATTGTTTGTGTTTCTGCTGTTGAGTTTTGAGAGCTTTTTAAGATATTTGCAGTCTTTCTTGGATGAGTTATTTACAGATATTTTCTCCTACCCTTTGCATCCTCTTAACAGAGTCTTTCACAGAGGTTTTCTTTTCTTTCTTTCTTTTTTTTTTTTTTGAGACGGAGTCTTACTTTGTTGCCCGGGCTAGAGTGCCGTGGTGTCAGCCTAGCTCACAGCAACCTCAAGCGATCCTTCTGCCTCAGCCTCCCGAGTAGCTGGGACTACAGGCATGCGCCACCATGCCCGGCTAATTTTTTCTACACATTTTTAGTTGTCCAATTAATTTCTTTCTATTTTTAGTAGAGACGGGGTCTTGCTCTTGCTCAGGCTGGTTTCGAACTCCTGCCCTTGAGCGATCCACCTGCCTCGGCTTCCCAGAGTGCTAGGATTATAGGCGTGAGCCACCTCGCCTGGCCTCTTTCTTTCTTTTTTAAAAGACACTGTGTTTTCTGGAGAAGGGGACAAGAATGGATGTGGGAAGAACAATTAAGTGGTTTTTGCTGAGTTTAGGTGCCATGTGATGGTGCCATAAACTAAGTAGAGGGGAATGTTAAGAAGTGAGTGAATTCCAGAAATATTTAGCAAGTAGAATTAACACAAACTACCCCAAAACTCAGTAGCTTCAAATAATAAGCATTTATTATTATTCATAAGTCTACGGATTAGCTGACTGGACCAGGCTCAGCTGATCTTGCCTACTCATGTGTCTGTGGTGGGCTGACTGAGTTGGGAGCTGGAATGGCCTCACTCATATGGTGGGCAGTTGGCTGGCTGTCAGCCAAGGTGACAAGGGTGACCAGGTCATCTCATCAACTAGCAGGCTAACCTGTGCCTGTTCACATGGCTATGACAGGGATCTGAGCAAGAGGAGAAATGCATGATGCCTTTTGATGTCCAAGCTTGGAATTTGCACAATGTCACTTCCACTGTATTCGACTGGTTAAAGTAAGTCACAAGGCCAGCCCAGATTCAAAAGGAAAAGTGAACTCAGGGTGACCAACTCATCTTGGTTTGCCCGTGATTTTCCTGGTTTTAGCACTCTAAGTCCTGTGTGCCAGGAAACCTGTCAGTCTTGGGCAAACTGGGATGGTTCATCACTCTAAGTAGACTCCACCTCTTGATGGGAAGAGTGGCAACATCACATTGCAAAGGGCATGGTTATAGGGAGAGATGAAGAATTGGGGTATTTTTGCAATCAGTCTATCACAACACCTCTCAGATTTCTAAACAGAGATATTAGATATCAATTGGCTTTTAGAAGAGAGGTCAGTCTGGAGCTAACTTGGCTTATATATAAGTGATTATCAAATATTTACTGAGCAATTAAGTGAGAGATACTAATGCAATAAATTACTTAGTTTTAATTCTTAAAATTTCTAGGATATACATATTATGTTTATTTCCATTTTAAGAATGAAAATAGGAGTTCCAAGTATTGTATCTCAAGATAAAAGGAAAACAAGATAAAAGGAAACTGATGGCTAGGGATGGAGATAGAAAAACTAACCAAAGCTGGTATGTGGGCCCCAAACACAGCAATTTGGGGCCAATTAGTATAGGTAGAGTATCCCACATACATATATACATACATATCCTAAAATTTATTAAGTTATGATGGAGCTAGGGAATTGTCAATGTTTAGAATAGTGAGTCTTGAGTGACTCAGGAGAGGTTGAAGTATGTTCAGCATGCTTTGCCTACCATGATAAGGAAGTCATCCCAGTTTTAATTGTTAAATCGTTTTTTGTCACTTACAACAGTGTTTCTCAAACTGAAGCCTGTAGACTCCTGGATCCACATTTCTTTGCAAGAATTGTTATATTTGGGGGTTTTTATTTTCATAATAAGAAAAAATTAATACAAGTATGTCCCGGATCATTTGGATGACTGTAACAAGAGTTCCGCCATGTGATTTTAGAATTCATATTTCTGTTTGTGTTAATAATAAACTTTGAGCCAGTAAATTCCACAGGATGTTATGGTGTGCAGTAAAAAATAAAGATCTGGCAGTCGCTCAAATGCAGAACTTTGCATAGCACACGGTACGGAAGACAGGCTGAACTCAAAGGCTGCTTTGGCTGGTTGCAGCAGCTGTAATCCCAGCTACTCGGGAGGCTGAGGTGGGAAGTCCTTTGAGCCCAGGTGTTTGAGGCTAGTGTGGGCAACATAGCATCACTCAGTCTCTTAAAAAAAAAGGAAGTAGTTTCATATTCTCTTTGAATGCTGATGTATTGGGTGGATTCTGTCTTTGTACAACTTACAACATTTATTAGCATTAAACGCAGTAGCAAACAATAAAAAAATTTGCCTCCTAATTTCAACAACAGTTGCATAGTTTATTTATTTAGTACACATTTCACTAATGATCAGTTGCAAGTATTAAAAATCTAATTTAAATTTGTTTAAGCAGAATATAAAATTAGTTGTTTAGGAGCTCATCTGGCTTTAAGCAAAGCTGGGTCCAGGGACTGAAATGATGTCATCAGGATATAGACACTCTCTCTTTGGCTTTCTGCCACTGTGTAGAAGGATCCACTCTTCCAGTTTTCAGTAGAATATTCACTTCCTGTTGAGCCCTCACTGGCAGTGTCTTCAATGTCCACATTTCTACTTACAGTCTACTCAAGGCAATTTACACTTTTTCTATAATGCTTCTCCAAATCCTTCTAGCCTGTACCTACATGCCACATTTAACTATAATTATCTTTTTACACCTTTCTTTTAATATATGCATTTAATTCGATGCATTTTCCTCCCAGCCTATGTTTCCCAAACTGTGTGCCAAGATATCCTGGGTCCTGCAGCCAATGCACAAGGGCAGCATGGGGTATTTTAAAAATCCAAGGAAAACACAGTGATCCCTGTTGGACATCACATACAAACTATGTAGCTTGAGATAATTCATAGTTTCAGCATGAGATCACATAACATTCTTTTTGAGATTATGTCTTTGTGAAGCTGAGTATTCAGCATAACTATCATAAAAAGCAAGCACCATGTGAAAATCATATAATACATATGGAAATAAATGAAAATAAATGTGGTGGTGTCCAATCCGACTTCAAGGTTTCAGAAGGTGTGCAAGGCTCAACACGTACTCACGCCCCATTATTATGTAATTGTGTTATTTAAGTATGAAATATTAAGATTATCTATTCTTTCAATTTATGTGTATTCTTTTTTCAAATGGCTACTATGTTGTTAGGATTTAAATACGTATTAAATTATTTAGATCTAACTACAGTCATGCACTGCATAAGGATGTTTTGGTCAATGTCAGACCATGTATTATGATGGTGGTCCCATAAGATTATAATACAGCTGAAAAATTCCTGTCACCTAGTGATGTCACAGCCATCATAATGTAGTGCAACACATTACTCATGTGTTTGTGGTGATGCTGGTGTAAACAAATCCACTGCTCTGCCGGCATGAAAGTATGGCACTTACAGCTGTGTACAGTACATAATACTTGATAATAAATGACTATGTTAATGGTTTATGTATTTCCTATATTATACTTTGATCACTATTCTAGAGTGTGCTCTTTCTACTTAAAAAAAGTGTGCTATTAAACAATATGCCATGTTATGCCCCAGCAGCCTCATACACCTTTTATTTACTGAGTATTGTCTCTTGATCACATCATTTTCTTCTTGTGCTTGACTTAATCTCGTGTTGTTTTGTTCATCGTGGCCCCTAAGCATACAGAAATCCATGGCTATTGTTGTCAGTACAGGCCATGTCAAGTGATTGACCTGGTAACAAAATTAAAAGTGATTAAGGACTACAAAGGTGGGAATTCAGTGATGATTATGTCTTTCCGGTCAGGCGTGTCCCATTCCACCACAGCTACGATCTTGAAGAACAAGAGTGAAGTGACCGAAGCTGTTAAATGATCTGCTCCACTGAAGGCAATGAGACTAACAAAAATTCAGGAAGAGCCTGTATCACATACGAAGAGACTTCTAATGACCTGCATTGCAGAGCAGACACAGAAGTGTATCCCTCTCAGCACCATGACGATCGAGGCCAAAGCAAAAAGTTGCTTTATGCTAGAAAAGGCTGGACCTGACTATGGTGTGGAATTTACTGCTACCTCTGTGTGGTTTAAACAGTTCATTACATAATGTGAAAGTGAGTAGGGAGTCTGTGAGTGCTGATGTGAAGGCAGCTGAAGAATTTTTGGCAACTCCAGATAAGCTGATTGTGGAGGAAAATTACTTGCCAGAGCAAATCTTCGGTATGACGAAACCTCTCTGTCCTGGAAATGGACGCCTGAAAGAACTTTCATCCATAAGGAGGCCAGTTCAATGCCAGGTTTCAAGGGTTTTAAGGACAGGGTAACAGTCTTATTTAGGCTACAAATTGGAAAACCTTTGTGATCTGGCACAGTGAGAACCCCAGAGCTTTCAAGTGTATCAATAAGCACACACTGCCAGTGCACTATAGGAGCAATAAGAAGTCATGGATGACCCAGCTCCTTTTCCAAGATGCCCTCCTGAATTGCTTTGCCTGAAAAATGGAGAAGTGCTATTTGAAGAATAACATACCTTTCAAGATTTTGCTTCATTGTTGATAATGCTCCTGCACATCCTCCTTTTATTGGTGATCTTCATTCCAATATCAAAATGGTGTTCCTTCCCCCAAACACCACCTCTTATCCAACCAACGGATCAAGGAGTTACGGCAGCTTTTAAGGCCTACAACCTCAAGAGGACCTTTGCCCAGGCTGTTGCTGCAACTGAGGAAGATGCTGAGAAGACACTGATGCAACTCTGGAAGGATTACAACATCTATGACTGTATCAAGAAACTTGCTTGGGCTTGGGATGATGTCACCCGGCAGTGCATGAGTGGCATCTGGAAGAAGACACTAAAGAGATTTGCCCATAACTTCAAAGGATTTGCCAAGGATGAGGAGGTTGCAAAAATCAACAAGGCTGTGGTTGAGAAGGCAAACGACTTTAACCTGGGTGTGGATGAGGATGACACTGAGGAGCTCCTAGGGGTGGTTCCTGAGGAACTGACTAATGAGGAATTGTTGGAACTGGATCAGGAACGCATAGATGAAGAAGAGGCAAGAACTTATAGCAGCAGGAGAAGAAAAAGAACCCCCAAGAAAATTCACAGTGAAGAGTTTAGCAGAAGCTTCTTAAAAACTTTGAAAACGTGGGCAAGGTTTTCATTAATAGAGAGGAATGTTCATGGTGCATTATCTGCTTGCAAGCAAATCTATGATTTAAAAAAAAGAAACAAACCAAACAAACCACCATGGGTATGTTTCTGAAAAAGTGACACCTTCTCAAGAAGAGCCTCAGGCAGAGCGTTCAGAAGGCTTTCCAGAAGACATTGTTATAGGAGATGACAGCTCCCTGCATGTTATTGTCCTGGAAGAACTTCCAGTGGGACAAGGTATGGAGGTGGAAGACAGTGATACTGATAACTTTGACCCTGTGTTGGTCTAGGCTAATGTGTGCATTTGTGCCTTAGTTTTTAACAAAAAAGTTTTAAAAGTAAAAACAAAAAATAAAAGATTTTAAAAATAGAAAAAATCCGGCTGGGCGCGGTGGCTCATATCTGTAATCCTAGCACTCTGGAGCCGAGGCAGGAGGATCGCTCAAGGTCAGCAGTTTAAGACCAGCCTGAGCAAGAGCAAGACCCTGTCTCTACTAAAAATAGAAAGAAACTAATTGGCCAACAAAAAAAAATACATAGAAAAAATTAGCCGGGCATGGTGGCATATGCCTGTAATCTCAGCTACTCGGGAGGCTGAGGCAGAAGGGCTGCTTGAGCCCAGGAGTTTGAGGTTGCTGTGAGCTAGGCTGACGCCACGGCACTCTAGCCCGGGGAACAGAGTGAGACTCTTGTCTGAAGAAAAAAAATGTGAAAAAAATCTTACAGAATAAGGATTTAAAGAAAGAAAATGTTTTTGTACAGCTGTATAATGTATTTGTGTTTTAAGATGTATATTACAAAAGGGTTTAAAATTGTTAAAGAAAATTTAAAATGTTTATAAATTTCTGTAAAAAAGCTTACTGTAAAAAAGTTACAGTAAGCTAAGGTTAATTTACTATTGAAGAAAGAAAACATTTTAAATAAATTTAGTGTAGCCTAAGAGTATAGTGTTTATGAAGTCAACAGTAGTGTACAGTAACATCCTAGGCCTTCATAGTCACTACCACTTGCTCACTCAGAGCAACTTCCTGCAAGCTTCATTCATGGAAAGTGCCCTATACAGATGTACCATTTTTTATCTTTCATACTGTATTTTTACTGTACCTTTTTATGTTTATATACTCAATACCTACTACTGTGTTACAATTGCCCACGGTATTCAGTACAGGGACATGCTGTGCAGGTTTGTAGCCTAGGAACAATAGGCTATACCATATAGCCTAGGTATGTAGTAGCTTATACCAACTAAGTTTGTGTAAATACACCCTATGATGTTTGCACAATGATGAAATGGCCTAATGAAGTGTTTCTCAGAATGTAAAGCCATCATGAAGCAACACGTGACTGTACTTAATAAATAGAACTCTTATGTAATCTTTCTTTTTTTTGCCTAGGGGCACTCTAAGAAATTACTGAGACAATAAAGGCACTGTGAACCAAGAAATTTTGGGAACCTCTGCTATAATTCTGCTTGTGTGTATCCCATACATTTGATATATTGTATTTTTATTATTCATTTTGAAATATTTAAAGTTCTTGTGATTTATTCTTTGACCTATTGACTATTTAGAAGTGTGTTGTTTACTTTCCAAATATTTGGGGTGTTACTAGATATCTTACTGTTACTAATTTCTATTTTAATTATGTTACAGTCAGAGCATGTACTCTGTAGGATTCTAATCTTTTGAAATTTATTGAATGACTTAATTTTGCTTTCATTCTTGAAGAATATTTTTTACTTGATATAGAATTTTGGGTTGACAAATTTTAAAAAGACATTTTCAAGATACTACACCACCATCTTCTGGCCTCCATTGTTTCAGATAAGAAGTTAGCTATTCAAGCTATCATTGTTCTGTAGAAAGGAGTCATTTTTCTCTGGTTGCTTTAAAGGCTTTTCTCTTTATCTTTGGTTTTCAGCAGCAACATACCCAGATGTGGTTTTTATGTCTCCTGCTGGATTTTGCTGAGCTTCTTGAATCTGTAAATTTATATTTTTCACCAAATAAGGGAACTTTGGGGCCATTATTTCTTGCTACTTTTTTAAACTCCTTTTTGTCTTTTTGATAATTTTAGGGCTCCAATTATATGTTAGATTGCTTGATATTGTCCTACAGGTCTCTGAGACTCTTCTTTTCAATCCTTTTTTCCCCTCTATTTCTCAAACTAGATATTTTCTAGTTTACTGACTCTTCTACCATCTCAATCAGCCCATTCAGTAGAGCATTTAATATACGTATTTTTTCAGTTTTAGAATTTCCATTTGGTTCCTTTTATAGCTTCTTTTTCTTTGCTTAGATTTTAATCTGTTCATTTATTATGAGCATATTTTTCTTTATATCTTTGGATACAGTAATTTCTTTATAATTTTGTGTGCTAACATCTGGGTTATCTTACTATCAGTCTTTACTGATTACAACTCCTTTATTGTTTGCAACTCATTATTGGGTTGTGCAATGAAATTAAAGAGTTGTGCTCAGCAATGTACATAGTGAAGATCTTATTTTGTGAAAAATTTATTTATATATGTATATATAAATGCATGCATGTTCTTAGTTGCTATGTAAAATGTATTTCTTATCGTGGTTATGGTCAAACACATTTGAAAGCCATCAGCTAGAAAATAGATATGGACTAGGGTCTGTTTCAAAGGAAAAACTTCAAGCTCTTAGAGCCAGAGTTTTCCTGAGAGAAACAAGTATATTTATGGGTCTTCTGAGCTCTTTTATTTCGAAGGAGTAAAAGTAGAGGAAGAAGCACTTGATTGCTATTTGTCAAAACTTGGCTTTCTGCATCAGAATCTCCAGGACTTTTATTAAAACATTCAAATAGTGCCTCCTGGACCAGGCTCAGAAATCCTAAGGGAAGTGTAGGAGAAGAAATCTGCATTTAACAAGTTTTCCCAGGTGATTGGTAGGCAAAAGAAAGTTTGAGAACAGAGGTTTACACTATAGATTAGCATCTGAGAAAAAAGTGATAATAGTTTCAATAGTTTCAAGTGAGAAGTGGTGTAGAAGGAGGGCAAAGAATCATTTGATTATTTAAAAGTGATAATAATGGTTATCATTCATTGAGCTTTGATTTGGATAACTAAAGCCAGAGAGGTTAAGTAATGCATCTGAGGTCACACAGCTTGGAGGTGATGGATCTGAGACTCCAACTAAGACTATCTGACCCTAAAGCCCTAACTCTGAACCACTGAATGGAACAGACACCATGGCTACAGAGAGGCAGGGAAGCCAATTGCACCAAGCAGTGGCTTGGCTTAGCTCCACTCTGTAAGGTGTGTGACCTCAGGCAGATTTTGCAAGTTCTCTGGGCTTTGATTCAATTCTCTATAAAATGAGGGTGTAATGACTTTTCCCTCTCAGTCTCAGTTTTTTTTTTTTTTTTTTTTTTTTTTTAAGAGACAGGATCTCACTTTGTTGCCCAGGCTAGAGTGCAGTGGTGCAATCATAGGTTATCGTAACCTCAAACTTCTGGCCTCAAGAAATCCTCTCACCTTGGCCTCCCAAAGCACTAGAATTACAGGCATGAGCCACTGCACCTGGCCCCTCTTTCAGGTTTGTGAGGGGTATGTACAGTGTCACAAATGGTGAGTAAGTGCGATTGGTCCCTGCATTCTGTGCTTTTATCATACTCTGCCCTTTTCCCAAGCTAAAGCACTAATACAAGGGATGTTGGAGGAAACCATAGGCCCTGTTGCAGCCAGACTTTTAGGGGGAACCTTAAGGGCTAGAAGGAGTGGAGGGCAACTTTGAGAATGCAGGCCAAGCTCCCAAGGTTTGCAGGTGAGGACAGGAGAATGCAAAGGGCCTGTTTGGGCTTGGGCAGAGCTTCTGGTCTGAGTTGCCCAGGGCCTGTGTAAGGTTTCCTCATGCCTGTGATCTTCCTGAGATCAGAGCAGTCTACTTTTAACTTGCTTAAAGTATATTTCCAAAGCCAAGGGACTCCATTTCCTTTCAGGGATGTTTTCAGGATTTGTGTTTTAAGGATTTGTATTTTAAAGTACATCAATAGTTTCAAGTGAGAAGTGGTGTAGAAGGAGGGCAAAGAATCATTTGGTTATTTAATTTTCATGTTTACATAGCATTTGTTTGAAAGTAGTAAGAATGTAAGTTCCAAATGTGGTTACAAAATCAGCCTCCACTTAAACTGGTAAGTGTATTTTAATGAAGCTTAATTTTAAAGCATAAATTTGCATATTGAAATTTGCCTGAGCCAACTTTTAGAGTATGATCCTCAGAGAACTGGTTTTCTAGTATTCCGAGAATGTGGCAATTCTTTTGAATTGCTTTTCATAGCCTGGAAACTAGCTTAATTGGTATAAGGCTTAGCAAAATGGAAAAGACCTAAATTAAACATTAGTTATAATACAATGCTTTTGAAATCATTCTTAGGATGTTCTTGTGATACTTCAGAACCCAAATGTCACTATTTTGGAATAGAGTGTTAAATATATTTATTCAAAAGCTCATTTGTATTTAAATCAACAGGCATGGGAACCTTAAAATAACTTGTGAGAATTTGCCATGGAAAAGATGGCTTCCATTTTCTACATGCAAAAATCAAGCTGTATTAACTTGTATTAACCCTTATTGCTAAACACTATAGCTTAGTTTTGCCTGTTTTTGAACCTTATATAGAAATGGAATAATATTGACAGACACTGACATGGCCACTGAGCCTGCTGACACCAGTGCAAACCTGGAACAGCCCCCTCTGGGCACATCATATATGCACCAGAGGCAGCTGAGCCATAGTCTTGAAGCTGGACCCATAATCCCATATATGCAGCGACCACCCTCAGCCAGCTCAGGCCTTTTACCTACAGCTGACAATCCCACATAGCCACAATCAACAATACTCAGAGGCTTTATTTTCAGTCTAAGAAAGTTCTTAGTCTTTTTGTCTTTAAATGACCTACTCATTTCTTGTACCTCCAGGCTTATTTCCCAGAGCCTAGATGCGGTGCTAGATTAGTTCCCAAATTTGGCAGCAATTTTTTTGCACTCAATACTCAGTCATTGGTCTTAAAATACCAAGAGATTAGATTACTAGTTCTTCTTTAAAAATATGGAATGTGCTTTCTGGGCAGGTCTTTTTTGCTCAACTTTGTTTTATAAGATTCATCCATGTTGTATGTGTATTTGTAGTTTGCTCATGTTCGCTTCTGTATAATATTCCAATATGTAAATATATCACACTTTATTCATTTTATTATTGAATTTTACTATTGAGGGACATTGGATTATCTTCAGAGCTGTTGGGAACATTTTTGTGCATGTCTCCTGATACACATACATATATGCATTTCTGTTGAGTATTTACCTAGGAATGAAATGACTCGATCACAGAGCGTGTGTATTTTATATTTCAGTAAATAATTCTAAACTGGGCCGGGCACGGTGGCTCACGCCTGTAATCCTAGCACTTTGGGAGGCTGAGGCTGGTGGATCTCTCAAGGTCAGGAGTTCGAAACCAGCCTGAGCAAGAGCGAGACCCCATCTCTACTAAAAAATAGAAAGAACTTAATTGGCCAACTAAAAATATATAGAAAAAATAAGCCAGGCATGGTGGTGCATGCCTGTAGTTCCAGCTACTTGGGCGGCTGAGGCAGAAAGATTGCTTGAGCCCAGGAGTTTGAGGTTGCTGTGAGCTAGGCTTACGCCACGGCACTCTAGCCCGGGCAACACATTGAGACTCTGTATCAAAAAAAAAAAAAAGAAAAAAGAAAAAAAAGAAATACATCTTGTTTCATAATACTCAAATCTAAGCTAAGCTGTCTACAGCAGGTTAACTATATTTTGGATATGGGAGGTGGGAGCCCATATCATCACAGAGATTTATT
>CAUYMX010093773.1:0-40076 GCA_963573855.1 Lepilemur septentrionalis | reverse complement strand
AATTAATTGGCCAACTAAATATATATAAAAAAAATTAGCCGGGCATGGTGGCACATGCCTGTAATCCCAGCTACCTGGGAGGCTGAGGCAGAAGGATTGCTTGAGCCCAGGACTTTGAGGTTGCTGTGAGCTAGGCTGACGCCATGGCATTCTAGCCCAGGCAACAGAGTGAGACTCTGTCTCAAAAAAAAAAAAAAAAAAGAAATGGCTATTCAAGCCCTTTGCCTATTTTTTTTTTTTCCATTGGGCAATTTGGTTTTGTTGCTGTTGAGTTGTAGGAGTTCATTATATATTCTTTTTGTTTTTTTTTGAGACATAGTCTCACTTTGTTTCCTGGACTAGAGTGCCATGGTATCAACTTAGCTCACAGCTACCTCAAACTCCTGGGCTCAAGCAATCCTTCTGCCTCAGCCTCCCAAGTAGCTGGGACTACAGGCAAGTGCCACCATGCCCAGCTAATTTTTTCTATATATTTTTAGTTGGCCAATTAATTTCTTTGTATATTTAGTAGAGATAGGGTCTCGCTCTTGCTCAGGCTGGTTTCGAACACCGGACCTTGAGCAATCCACCCACCTCAGCCTCCCAGAGTGCTAGGATTACAGGTGTGAGCTATCGCGCCCAGCCATATATTCTTGATATAAGTCACTTATCTGGTATATGATTTGCAAATATTTTATCCCGTTCTGTGGCTTGCCTTTTCATTGTCTTCATAGTGTCCTTTGGGATAAAAAAGTTTTCAATTTTGATAAAGTCCAATTTATCTATTTTTCTTAACCAAAAGATGGAAACAACCCAAATGTCCACCAACTGATGAATAGATAAAATGTGATATATTATGGAATATTATTCAGCCATAAAAGCAGTGAAGTACTAATGCATGCTACAACATGGATGAACCTTGAAAACATTATGCTAAGTGAAATAAGCCAGACACAAAAGGAAATATATTGGATAATTTCACTTATGTGAGGTACCTAGAATAGTCATATTCATAAAGACAGAAAATGAAATTGTGGTTACCAGGAGCTGAAGGGAGGGGGAGGTGGGTATTATTATTTAACTGATAGAGAGTTTCTGTCTGGAATGATGAAAAAGTTCTGGAACAGGATAGTGGTC
Source organism: Lepilemur septentrionalis (assembly GCA_963573855.1). Taxonomy (NCBI): domain Eukaryota; kingdom Metazoa; phylum Chordata; class Mammalia; order Primates; family Lepilemuridae; genus Lepilemur; species Lepilemur septentrionalis. The sequence continues at coordinate 38,960 of CAUYMX010093773.1, read as the reverse complement.
ACTGTGAATGTACCTAATGCCACTAAATTGTACACTTTAAAATGGTTAAAATAGAAATTTTTATATTATGTGTATTTTACCACAATAAAAAAAAAGACATAAACCTGGTCTAGCTATATTAATATGAGACAAAACAGAATTTAGGACAAAAAAGCATTAGAGAGGGCCACTTCATTATCATAAAAGATTCAAGTCACCATGAAGAATTAACATTTTAAAATATATATATACCAAATAATATTGCCTTGGCATGTATAAAGATAAAGTGATCAGAACCACAAACAGAAACTCACAATGCTGGTGGGATATTTGAACAGAAGTATCTCAGTAATAGATAGAACAAGTAGACAAAAATTCTCCTTCACATTGGGACCAGAAGACACATAGAAAGATGCTCATAGTAGCATTATTCATGATAGCCCCAGACTAGAACCAGCCTAAATAAATATATATCAACAGTTGAAGGGATAAATACATTGTATTAGATTCATCCAATGACATACTGCACAGCAATGACAATTAATGAACTATAGCTACATGCAACAACATGGATGAATTCCAAAGCATAATATTGAGTAAATAAAGCCAGACACAAAATAATACATACTACATTATTCCACTTATGTGAAGTTCAAAAATAAGCAAACTAAATTATATGTGTAGGGATGCATATTTATATGATAACATTATTTTTTAAAAGTAAGAAAGTTATTTCCATAAATATTCATAGACTTGTGGATATTTCTAAGAGGGAAAAGGAACACTGGGATTGGAAAGGGGCATATGGAGCTGAGGGGATGCGGTGGAGATTGTTGATGCAGACTTCTAGAGCTTTGACAAAATTTTATTTTATGCCTAGATGGTGGTTATATGGGTATTTAGTTTAAAACAATTCATTAAGATACACATTTGTGTTTACATACTTTTCTGTATATATGTGGTCTATTTCCCAATTTTTAAAGTTTTTTAATTACTTAGTGGAGCACACTTCAAAGTTCTGTGGGAAAATAATTTTAAGCCTAGAAATCTATACTTAGCAAAGCTAGCTATCAAGATTGAGAACAAACTAAAGCCATTCTTACACCTATAAGGATTCAAAGAGTTTATCTACTATTTTCCCTTTCTAAAGGAGATGAAGGAGATTGAAGATGTTGGCCAAGAAATCAAATGTGAGGATTATGTAGAAAACAAGAACTGACAGAACTAACCTTGCTAATGTAAAAAAAGAAACCCCAGATGACAGCTTGCAGTGGGGTTTGAAAGAAATTGGTCCAAATGAAAACAGGAGGCCCATGGGCTCCAAAAAGGTGTTCTTAAGGAGAATTCTAAAATAGACCCTGAGAAATTACATAATAAGAAAGAAACTAATAGATACCAGTGCTTTAGTGAAGAAGGCTATTCCAAGAAGACAGAAACATTATAATCCAAATTTGAAGTAAACTGAAATGTGGTATAAATTTGAGCAACTGTGGTAGTTTAAGACAAGAGAATCTATTTTATAATTTTCTAGGAATGTTGTCCTTTGAGGGGTACAGGGTCATGACATTATAAGTATAGAAGAAAATGTAGTAATATGTCATAACAATTTAATATCATTTATTAATCATCATTTATTAACTTGTATCAACCTATAGATCAAGTATGGGTTATGATTTATGTACAGAATGTAAATTTTGTCAACCCTGACATTTTAAATACAAGAGTGGTGTTCACAGAAACTAGGAGGTAGACGTGGGAGGAAAGGGCAGGGACAAAGCCACGCGACACTGGTGAAAACTGACAGAATAAAAAACAAATATTTTAAAAATAGAATCTAAATTCGTAGAAGTAACCAAATGGAAAGAAAACCAATGATACAACTATGGTAAGAAGAAAAGGAGAAATGGGGTAATTAGCTAAATCCTTATTAATCATAATAGGCAATAAATAGACACTAGAGTTGATAAATCAGGAATTAGCAATATATAAAGATATATATGAAACCAAAAGAATTAATAAAAGAAAATGTTACAAGGGGTTGTTACTAGGGGTAGGAATGAGGGAGGGGAGAAGTGGGTAAGGGCACCGAAGCTCTTTATTATGTCTTTTAGCACACTGACTTTTTTATAAAACCATTGACAGACCTAGATATGCAGACTAAAAGGGGGTATTCGGGGAAGAGGCCTTTTTTCTTTATGTACACTTGCTGTGGATATGTTCGTGCCTGCTGCCTGGCACCATTCATTAAGTAGGCTCCCGTTGCCAGGGAAACCAGCCCTTCACTGATGTCAAAGATAATGCTGAAGCCTGCTGTTCACAAAGCAACCTTCCTCATGTGCACTGTGCTTCCTGAACTCTCTCTTGCCCCAGTGTGCTGCTATCCAGCTACAGGAAACTTACACTTGCTATCTCTCATTTCCCTCTTTGTCACCTGTGACACTAACTAGCTAACGGGCTACACCAGTCAGCAGTGACCTGCTGCCTTGCATTGTTATAAGCAACCCTACTCATGAGAAATGAATAGCGGTCGTTTCATAAATGATATACATCATAGCACACAGAATAACAGCAAAACCGCATTTCTTTTTCCATACTTGCTTCATTGACCCCAGGGGGAAAGAGGGAGAGCAAGAAGAGGACCTTCTCTTTTATTAAAAATACTATTACTAATTATGTTGAGGTATAAATAGCACACAGTTAAGTTCACAGATCTTAAGTATACAGTTTGACAAGTTTTGACAAATATATATAATTGTGGGACTAACACTCCAGTCAAGATATAAATACTCCCAGAAAGATCCTTCTTGGACCTGTCTAGTCAGTAACACCTCCACACACCCAAACCTCCGTCTTGGCCTCCACTCTAACCCAACCCCACCCCAACCCCTGCTCTGATTTCTGTCACCATTGTTTGGATTCTTCTGCCGTCGATCTTCATAAAACCAGTATGTTTCCTTTTGAGTCTGGTTTCTTTTCCTTAGGATAGTGTTTTTGACATTCATCCGTATTGTTAAGTGTACGAGTAGTTTGTTCCAGATTAGTATTCCATTGTATGAATACACCACAGCTTGTTTATCCGCTTCCTGTTGACAGACATTTGGTTTGTTCCCAGTTTTTGGTTATTACCCCCCAAAAAGCTACTATGAACATATTTAAACAATGAACACTTCTGTGGATATGGTTTCATTTCTCTTGAGTAAATACCTAGGAGTGAAATTGCTCAGGCATGGGATAGGTTTATGTTTAACTTTATAGCATACTTAAATTTGATTCTTTTTTAAAAATTGTGATATAATACACATAAAATTGACCACCTTAACCATTTTTAACTGTACACTTTAGTGGCCTTAAGTACATTCACAATGTTGTGCAACCATTACCACCATCCATCTCCAGATCTCTTTTTATCTTGCAAAATTGAAACTCTGTACCCATTAAACAGCGCGCATGACCCCTACCCAAAAGCCCTTGGCAACCACCATTCTACTTTCTGTCTCTGTGAATTTGACTACTCTAGTTACCTTCACATAAGTGGAATCAAAAAACATTTGGTGCCTTTGTGACAAGTTTATTTCACTTAGCATAATGTTCTCAGGGGTTCGTTTGTATTGTAGCATATGTCAAAATGTCTTTCCTTTTTAAGGCTAAATACTATTCCATTGTATGTATACACCACATTTTGTTTATGCATTCATCTGTGAAACACTTGGGTTGCTTCCACCTTTTGTCTATTGTGAATAATGCTGCTATGAAAATGTTAGAGTCCCTGTTTTCACTTCTTTTGGGTATATACTTAGAAGTGGAATTGCTGGTATTACCGAAAGTTCAGTACTTGTCCCCGTAGCCAAACAAAGAATGAGGACAAGTGGTTTGAGGAAAAGGAAATACAAGTTTATTAATTTGCTGGCAAATGAGGAGGATAGCAGACTCTCATTTTAAAGTAATATCATCCTCCCTTTAAGCAGAAATACAAAGTTTTTAACGGGAGTTTTCAGCTTCAGGCTATTGTTGTTTAACTATAGCATCTCCAGTGTAGACAACCTCTGCCCAGACAATTCCATTGAACCACCTCCTGTGATGCAAAGAACAAAGAACATTCCTTTGCCCTTTTGATTACTTAACTTGGGCAAGAATGCAGGTTTTAATTCCCAAAAAGGGGGATAGGGTTGTTAAAGAGACAACGGTAATATATTTTGCACTTTTTCAGGCCCTTACTTCTGTTACACTGGGTTATATGGTAATTCTGTTTTAAATTTTTGAGTAACTGCTATGCTCTTTTCTATAGTGGCTACACTATTGTACATTCCCAACTACACAGCACAAATGTTCTAATTTCTCCACATCCTCCTCAACATTTACTTTCTGATTTTTTTTTTTTTTTTGAGACAGAGTCTTGCTCTGTTGCCCCCAGACTAGAGTGCTGTGGCGTCAGCCTACCTCACAGCAACCTCAAACCCCTGGGCTCAGGCGATCCTCCTGCCTCAGCCTCCCTGGTAGCTGGGACTACAGGCGTGCGCCACCATGCCAGGCTAATTTTTTCTATATATTTTTAGTTGTCTGGCTAATTTTTTTCTAGTTTTAGTAGAGACGGGGTCTCACTCTTGCTCAGGCTGGTCTTGAACTCCTGAGCTCAAATGATCCACCCGCCTCAGCCTCCCAGAGTGCTAGGATTACAGGTGTGAGCCACCATGCCCAGCCTACTTTCTGATTTTTTGATAGAAGCCATCCTAATGGGTGTAATACATGATTCATGTTTTATAATCTCTTTATTATGGAATTTTCAAACATACATAAAAGATGAGAGACCTCCAAGTACCCACTCACAGCTTTAAGAATTATTAACATTTGGTAGCTGGTAGAAAAATATATATATGTGTGTGTGTGTGTGTGTGTGTGTATATATATATATGTATATATATATATAGACTGGATATAGTTTGTTTCTATTCCAACAGAGGAACTCCTCCCCACTGTGGGTCTCCTTTCTTATAGGACAAGTGATAAAGGGACCTCATCAGTGGCAGAGTAAACAGGCTATTTGATGCTAGGCAGTCTGGGATTGGAGATGACAGTTATTCATAAGAGTTGTCTAAGAAAGTCAGCTATCTTGCACCTGGGGACCTTAAACCCTATGGTATTCTACAAGCCCTTGATAAGGGAGGGAAGCTACTGATGCCATGAGAAACTGAGTTTAGAAGCTGGGTAGTACACAATTTAACCCTATCCAAAAAAGAGATAGGGCCTTTCCCTTGGTTTCTGGGAAGTAATGTCTAAGCTTTTGGAATACTGTGCCTGATAGGATTATTTTACTTGGGGCTTTTGCCCATACCCAATAGTCTAACAATATGATTCAGAATGGGGGCTGACCATACCAGAAAGAAAACAGTGTGATTTTTGTTGGGGGCTTTGGGTCATACTCAGAGGGGCTGAGGACTAGAGATGGCAGTCAGTCACCTGGGTAATCAATCATACCTGCATAATGGAGCCCCAGTAAAAACTTTGGACACTGAGGCTTGGGTGAGCCTACCTGGCTGACAATACTCTGTGCCTAGGGTCCCACATTAATGATAGGAAAGTAACACATCCAGACTCCGTGTTTGGTAATCCTTGTTTAGAAACTTCTTTTGGTAGTTTCCCAAACTCTGCTCTATGTGCTTCTTTCCTGGACTGATTTTAATCTGTATCCTTTTCCTATAATAAACCATAATCATAAGTATATCAGCTTCCAGTGAATTCTGTGAGTCTTTTTAGCAAATTATTAAACCTGAGTGTAGTTTGGGGAGCCCTCTGACCTTCCACTTGTGTTAGAAGTGAGGGCAGTCTTGTATAGATGGTGTTCCCTCTCATTTTGCAGTTGACTCTCTCTCCACAGGTGCCTTCATCCCATTAAGGAAAAGGATGCGAGCCTAGCTAGTTCTTTCTCTGGACAATCCACAGTGAGAACCCAGCATTAATCCCAGATAGTAAGAAATCAGGATTAATTCCAGATAGTTTAGCACCCTGTTAACAAAAGAAAAAATTAAAATGAAACTTACTATATAGTTTTTCTTGAGAAGCAATACTGCCTTTTTATATATAAAACATAAAATTAAATAAAAAATGAAAACCAACCTAAAACTTGCCCCAAAAGGAAACAGATAAACTTAAATGACTATAAAGTTGGTGATATAACCGTACAGACAAAAATACTTATTTTAATTGGGTTTTGAGCACAGTATTTTTTTTTTTTTTTAGAGACAGAGTCTCACTCTGTTGCCCAGGCTAGAGTGTCATGGCATCAGCCTAGCTCACATCAACCTCAAACTCCTGGGCTCAGACGATCCTCCTGCCTCAGCCTCCCGAGTAGCTGGGACTACCAGCATGCGCCACCATGCCTGGCTAATTTTTCTATACATATTTTTAGTTGGCCAATTAATTTCTTTCTATTTGTAGTAGAGATGGGGTCTCACTCTTGCTCAGGCTGGTTTCGAACTCCTGACCATGAGCAATCCGCCTGTCCTGGCCTCCCAGAGTGCTAGGATTACAGGTGTGAACCACCGCGCCCAGCCACACAATATAATTTGTGAATACAAATTCACACAACAAATTCATACAAACTATGAAAATCTCAATGCACATAAACTCAAAAATGTATAGGAAATGGACAAATTCCTGGAATTACACAATCTCCCAAGACCCAATCAGGAAGAAATAGAACTGCTGAAAAGACCAATAATGAGTAATGAGAGTAAAGCAGCAATAAAAAAAATCTTCCACCACTAAAAAGCCTTGGACCAGATGAATTCACAGCCAAATTTTATCAGACCTATGAAGAAGAGTTGGTACCTATACTGTAGAAATTATTCCATAATATCAAGAAGGAAGGTATCCTCCTGAACTCATTTTATGAAGCTAGTATTACCTTGATACCAAAGCCAGGAAAGAAGACAACAACAACAGAAAAGAAAACTATGAACTAATATCCCTTATGAATATCATGCAGAAATCCTCAGTAAAATACTAGCAAACCAAATTCAACAGTGCATCAAAAAAATAATCCACCATGACCAAGTGGGCTTCATTCCAGGGATGCAAGGATGGTTCAAGATATGTAAATCAATAAATGTGATTCACCACATAAACAGAAGCAAAAACAAAGATCATATAATCATCTCAATAGATGCAGAAAAAATATTCAACAAAATTCACTACCCTTTAATGATAAAAATACTCAACACACTAAGCATAGAAGGAACACATCTCAAAATGATAAAAGCCATATATGACAGACATACAGCCAACATCATACTGAATGGGGAAAAGTTGAAAGCATTCCCACAAGACAAGGATGCACATTGTCACCACTTCTATTCAACATAATACTGGAAGTCCTAGCCAGAGCAATCAGACAAGAGAAAGAAATTAAGGGTATCCAAATTGGGAAAGAGGAGGTCAAATTATTGCTTTTTGCTGATGATATGATCTTATATTTAGAAAACCCCAAAGATTCCACCAAGAGACATCAGGAATTGATAAACAAATGCAGCAAAGGCTCAGGGTACAAAATTGATATACACAAATTAGTAGCATTCCTATACACCAATAACAGTCAAGGTGAGAGTCAAATCAAAGTCTCAATACCATTCACAATAGCTACAAAGAAAATAAAATACCTAGAAATATACTTAACTAAGGCAGTGAAAGATTTCTGCAAAGAGAACTACAAAACACTGGGAAAGAAATTACAGATGATATAAACAAATGGAAAAACACATCATGCTCATGGATCAGTAGAATCCACATTGTTAAAATGTCCATCCTACCCAAAGTGATTTACAGATTCAATGAAATCCCCATCAAAATACCAACATCATATTTCACAAACCTAGAAAAAATAATTCTATGCTTCATTTGGAACCAGAAAAGAGCCCGAATAGCCAAAGCAATCTTAAGCAAAAAAGAACGATTCTGGAGGAATCACATTACCTACCAAACTTTATACTACAAGGTTATAGTAACCAAAACAGCATTGTATTGGTACAAAAATAGAAACATCGACCAATAGAACAAAACAGAAAACTCAGATATAAAACCATCCACATACAGCCCACTGATCTTTGACAATGCAGACAGCAATATACACTGAGGAAAAGAAGCCCTATTCAATAAATGGTGCTGGGAGAATTGGATAGCCGCATGCAGAAGAATGAAACAGGATCCATATCTCTTACCACTCACAACAATTAATCAAGATGTATAAAATACTTATGTAAGGCATGAAACCATAAGAATAGTAGGAAAAAACATCGGAAAACCTCTTCTAGACATCAGCCTAAGCAAAGAATTTATGAAGAAGGCCCCAATGACAATCACAGCAACAATAAAAATAAATAAATGGGACTTGATTACATTTAAAAGCTTCTGCAGAGCCAAGGAAAAAATCAACAGAGAAAATAGACAACCTATAGAATGGGAGAAAATATTCACAAGCTATGCATCCTATAAAGGGCTAATAACCAGAATCTACAAAGAACTCAAGCAAATCAGCAAGAAAAAATCAAACAACTCCATGAAAACGTGGGCAAAAGACACAAACAGAAGCTTTTCAAAAGAAGCTAGATAAATGGCCAATAAACATATGTCAAAATGCTCAATGTTATTAATCATCAGGGAAATGCAAATTAAAACCACAATGAAATATCACCTTACCACAGCTAGAATGGCTTTTATTAAAAAATCCAAAAACAATAGATACAGGTAGGATGCAGAGAGAAAGGAATGCTTCTACACTGTTTGTGGGACTGTACAATTAGTACTGCCTCTATGGAAAATGGAATGGAGATGCTTCAAGGAATCTACCATTTGACCCAGCAATCCCTCTACTGGCTTTACTCAAAGGAAAAGAAGTCATTTTATCAAAAAGACACCTGCTCTCAAATGTTTATTGCAGCACAATTCACAATTGCCAAGATGTGGAATCAACCCAAGTGCATATCAATTCATGAGTGGATTAACAAAATGTGATATTTGTATACCATGATATACTACTCATCCATGAAAAAGGATGACTTAGTGCCTTTTACAACAATTTAGATGGATCTGGAGTCCATTATCCTAAGTGCAGTATCCCAAGAATTTAAAAACAAATACCACATGTACTCACTATTAAGTTGGAACTAACCAATGAGCACACATGTGCAAAGAGGGAAGTAAAACTCAACAGAAATCAAGCAGGGGCAAGGTGGGAGGAGGGGATGAGTGAAAACCTACCTAATGGGTACAATGAACACTATCTGGGTAATGGGCACACTTATAACTCTGACTCAAACATTAAAAATGACCCATGTAACTCAAACATTAAAAATGACCCATGTAACTAAAAATATTTGTACCCCTGTAATATTTTCAATTTTTTAAAAATCTTTAACTTCTAGTGCTGAGCATAGGTTAGAGCTGAGGTATCTAAATTGAGACAAATAAGTAGTCTCAATTATCTTGTATCTAGAACCTCTCAAAGGTCCACCAAGAGACTCCTGGAATTAATAAATAAATACAGCAAAGTCTCAGGGTACAAAATCAATATACACAAAGCTGTAGCATTCCTATACACCAATAGCAGTCAAGGTGAGAGGCAAATCAAAGAGTCAATACCATTCACAATAGCTACAAAGAAAATAAGATACCTAGGAATATACTTAACAAATAAGGTGAAAGATCGCTACAAATAGAATATGATTATTCTGAAATTTATTTCAATCTTGATGATAAGCAGAATCCTTTCTCTCTGTGTAGGCCTCTGTATTATTCAGCTGTTGCTAAAATAATACCATAGACCAAACTTCCCAAGCATTAATTTTCCTAGCTTGTGGGCCTGAAAGTTTGTTGAGGCATATCTGCTTCAGGATTCTCATTGGTTAGCTTGATTCCAGGCTCCAGGTTGAATTTATGTCTACTCCATATGTTTCCTCATTCTCCCTGGGCCAGCACCAATCTCAAGAATGCAAGATGACACATCAAATTACACAATTTACAAAATTAGAAAACAGACTTAACTCCTCTATTTGAGTTACATGTGCTACATCCCCCTGGTCAAAGCCAGTCACATGGTCAAGTCTGACCACAGTCAGGTGGAGAGATGTATTCTGCCCACTACAGTGCAGTGTGAGGTTGCATAACAGAGAAAGGGCATGAGTGAAAACCCGAGAACAAGATTCTAATCTGCTGCAGCCATGTGACGATGACATGAAATAACATATATGAGGTGCTTAAAACCGTGAATACTGACTAGGGTTGCTTATTACTATTGTTATCGTTTTACGTAAAATAAAGATTTTAAATGAGCTGAGTTTTAGAATCCTTGATATAGCTAGATTTTTATGATTTTGCTTTCCAGTTTACCCTTTAAGATTCCTTCTCTTTTTTCCCATTTGTCCCTCTGTTCCTTTTCTATATTAATATAAACAACAATAACTTCAGCTTATGTTTCCAGATTTTGGCTTTAATTAACAAATCTCTTTAGTATTCTTAAGATTGCAGTCTTGTAATCTTTAATACCCTTAGAATCTTTAACTGCTATGAAATTCAGTGCTGTGCCTGGTTGAAGAAACATGGGTTGTTTATTTACTCTTCAGTGTCTGCACTGGTTGAATGTTGTCTTGTACAGATAACTGCTTTTGATTCAAACAGGCAACATGATTCCAGACCTAATTACTACAGAAGTAATTGCTCCTTGGCAAATGGGACCTGCCAGTCTGCCCAGACTTTGAATGTCAAAGAGCCAACTGAATACAGGGCATGTTCAGATCCTCTAATGGGAATCCGTTGACCTTCTCACTGTGGCAGTCCGAAGAACTAGGATTTTAGCCACTAAAATATAAGATGAGACTCTTCAAATCCCTGTTTCATCCAAGGCTCGAGCCAATAGATGCACCACATACCATTTTGACAAGATGGTAGCTATAAACTGATTTTGCAGACCTTCCACCTTTAATCTATGAAAGAGTTGGGAGAGATGAAGAGATGTTGGTTGGAGATTAAAGGAAGGATTTTTTAGAGTTTTTAGTACGCTTCTCATATGCTGCCCTTATGGGGCTGGAGTACGTGAGGGGCTTCCTCCTCACCTCAAGTCAAGTAAAATGGACTTCAAAAGGATGAATTGGAGACCTTGATATGGTTCCCTATTGTTTGGGAGACAAATGGACTGATACTAGACACATACTTGAAGGACCTAAAAGCTCTGGCTCTGGCTAAAGCTTCCTGCTTTGTTGATGGGACAGGAAATGATACGTGAGTTTTTTCATGGATTAAATCTAGGCCAAATGTGAGAGGGTATGTTGCCCTTGAACTTCAAATCCTGTCTAAGTGCCTGGTGTAGGGAGAGTAAGGAGTCTTCATCAGAAAAGACTGAAGATGTGTGGTGGAAGTCAGGAGCTGCGGGAAGAATTGTGAGTTACTACCTAGAGGAAATGAATCCACCTGGTTCTTCAGGAGAGGAAGTCCCCAGTGATGGCAGGAGGTCTTCAAAGAACACTAATGCAACTCATGAGCAAGAGTCGGCTTTATTCATCAGCTAGACAGAGGGAACCTGTGTCAGATTGCATCAGTGTTGGTCAGGCAAGACCTCTCTGTAATCTTACTTCTCTCCCTTGTCTACTCCAGGCCCCCTTCCCACCTTTCATCTTGTGTGGGGGACAAGAAGCTTATTGAGTGAGGTGGAGGAGGAAGAGAAGAGAGAGGAAGCTGAGATGAGGTTGAATGTGCCGGCCTCACGTGAGAGAACAGATCCCCAGCAGGGCATAAAGGAAATTTTAACTGTAAACTCTATAATTTTAACTAGACTTTTAATTGTAATGTGAAACTCTGTTTCAGATAAAATGACTTTAACATCTGGGAATGCTAGGAAAAACCAGTTTCACCTTCATTTCTTCCAGGAGCAGAGGAAGAACTTGCCTCATAGAATGAACCAAGATTGAGGTGGGTGGTGAAGAAGACGGTTGTTTTATAATTGCACCCAGCTGGTTCTCCATGTTCACACTATCAGAGAGGGAGGATTTTTTTTCCTATTATTTTTTGTTTGCATATATTCATGGGGTACAAGTGAAATTTTGTTACATTGTTATATTGCACTGTGGTAAAGTCAGGGCATTCTGTGTATAGGTTACTGGAGCAACACACATTGTACCCTCCAAGCAACCTTGCATCATCCAGAGGGAGGGTTTTTGTTTTTGTTTTGTTTTGTTTTTTCCTATAGGTGGTTCCCTGACTCTTCATTGCAAAGAGAGTTGGTTCTCTACTCATACTCACTCTGGGTACTAGACTCCCTATCCCCTGGGAGACAGAAGATGTGTGGTGGAAGTCAGGAGCTGTGGGAAGAATTGTGAGCCACCACCTAGAGGAAATAAATCCACCTGGTTCTTCAGGAGAGGAAGTCTCCTGAAAAGTTACCCAACTGATTACTCTATGTCCAACACCTCATTTGAAAATTCCTCCTCCAGAGAGATCCCAGATTTCTTTAAATTATTCCCCCCAATGTGACCATCAGAATCATCTGGAGAGATTTTTTAAAATTACAGATTCCTGTGCTCCACCCTAGATCTACTCACTGAGAATTTCTGGGAAGTTTTAGGAAGAGTTGTATAAATCTTTTGGGCAATTGGTTCACTGGGCTATAAAATTTGTCATTTGGGTGGATGGGTGGGATATTTTGAGAGTGTTGGGATCTGTGGTAAATTTATTGTTCTAAAAAGACCAGGTATTCAGGTGAAAGAAGTGAGGCTTAAAATGTTTCTGCTATATTTTCTATATTTTCCCTTGCTCTTGAGAACATTTAGATTACTATTTTAAGTCACTAGATAGATGTTAGAGTATTTACTGGATTGGTCTTTTTCCACTGTATTAGAACATTACTTCTGTTCTAGTGGCTTCTTGGCCATCTGGTAATTCTGTTGATGGGAGCAAAAATGGAAAACAGAGGGCACTATTAGCCCACAACTCCAAAACATAACAGTTGTCTGACTTTCCACCAATCCTGCCAAAACCAGGCCAATGACAATATTGTTTCTAACCCACATGCCTCTCTCAGGCCAATTTGGAAACCCATCTCTTACAGAAGAACAAGTCTGTCGCTGATGGAAAAGGATCAATAGGTTGAAAAATAAAGACTAAATCCAGGAGTTTTGCCAGAATCAAGAAATGTGTTTCACCAGTATAGCTGGGTGTAGGATAATAATAGTTCTAATTTTCTTTGTCTCTTTCTTTGGAACTCTTTGCAGTTTTTGAATAAGGACCAAATGAAATGAAATGCACTGCTTTATTAGTGTACTCTTAGTCAGTATACTAATTATTTTTCCTGACAAATGTCTGTGAGAAGGGTGTTATAGTAGCCTGATTTATGGCTACTTTATTTTGCGAGTCATATGCTCATGTTGGGATAGCACAAATAGAAGAATATTTTAAGTGCCAAAAATATGAAATGTTAAACTTTATTTCTGAGTGATTTTATTTTTGTTCTTGATTTAGAAGCATTAATGTATTTTCTTGACAACTGAACAGTGAGGGAGATCTTTTGGCTGGTGTAAAGTCCTATAGGCTGATGAGGAATGTGTTTATCTGTTTATTGCGTTTTGAGTAGGTCGTTGAGTTGAGAAATTTTAGATAAGGCACCTTCTATACCTACTTCAACAGTAGAGGATAAGAGGACTGGGGAATGGCATTTTACTGTGCTTAGGTGAAGAGGCAAGAATTGGTTTGCTTGAGAGGTGAAGGAAAGAGTGTGGTAATTATTTGCAAATGACTGAAGGGTTGTCATAGGGAAGAATTTTGGGAAGCTCCAGGATGCAGAGCTAGAGCCCCCTCCTTCGCTCCCCATATTGAATGGGTCACTAAGTACTGATGACAATCTTCAAGTCCCTTGGTTCATCTATATCCTCATTTCTGCTACCTTGGCTTAGACACACTTTCTATTGCAGGAGGAGGGGACAGAGAGAGGGTAGGATAAAAAATGGGGAAGAAACTTAGAGGCTATTCACACGTCTCCTCTCGGTTCTTTCTTAATGTTTTCTCCTTTCTATAATTCATTCTGTATACTTCAGTCAGAGGAATTTCTCGAAGCAGAAAATTAATCATGTCACTTGCTCACATAACATTCTTTACTGGGGTTGGTTACGGTGGCTCACTCCTGTAATCCTAGCACTCTGGGAGGCCAAGGCGGAAGGATCACTCAAGGTCAGGAGTTTGAAACCAGCCTGAGCAAGAGCGAGATCCCGTCTCTACTAAAAATAGAAAGAAATTAATTGGCCAACTAAAAATATATAGAAAAAGTTAGCCGGCATGGTGGCGAATGCCTGTAGTCCCAGCTACTCGGGATGCTGAGGCAGGAGGATCACTTGAGCTCAGGAGTTTGAGGTTGCTGTGAGCTAGGCTGATGGCCACGGCACTCTAGTCCAGGCAACACAGGGAGACTCTGTCTCAAAACAAACAAACAAACAAAAAAAACACCCAAAACTAAACAAACATTCTTTACTGGTTCTGCATTGCCTGGAGAGTGAAGTGTGAGCCCCTTATCAGGATGTACAAGTCTTTTCTTAAACTGCCACTTACGGAGTATTGCCAGTCTCATCTCCTACTCCACAACCTTTAGTTTGGCCATACTGAGCTCCTCACGGTTTCCTAAATATGTCACGCGTTTTTATGCTTCCATGCTTGTATCCATGCTCTTCCTCATGCCTGGAATGTTCTTTCTCTTTTGATTCCTAGTCATCTTTTAGGACTCTCTCTAAGGCCACGTTCTCTCTGAAGCCTTCTCTGACCATCCCCTTATCAGAGTTAGCTGGAGCCTTCCTCCTCTGGTTTCTCAATGCACTTCGTACACCTGCTCATTGGCGTTCATTAATTCCGTTGTCAGACCTCCTGTCCCCACCACCAGGACATTGTGAGCTGCCTGATGTCAGCTGTGTCTGTGTCCCCAGCTCTTAGCACAGTGTGTTTCTGCAGTGGCGTGTTAAAGCTATTTACAGGAGGATTTCATCTCAATATGAGTTAGAACTTTTAAACAATTACAGCTGTTCAAAAATTGAAGAGGCTGTCTGAAACAGAGTAGATACTTAGCAAATAAGTAGAATAGTGAATGAGCTGTGAACACTTGAATCTTCCTGTAACCAGGAAGTACTCAAGTTAAGTTTGACAGGCTTATTCAAGCATTGTAAGTGCTTCATGATGAACCATTGAAAAATTTCCACAAAGAGTTAATGGACTGTACTTTTGCTATTTATGTATTTACTATACATAAATTTAAACTACATATATATGTAAAACACACACACATATATAATGTATTTTGGGCCATATATATCAGATTATGTAAGAAATATAAAATAATATATATTTTTATGTTATATAGTAATATATTATTTTACATATAAAATAATAAGATTTTTTTTCAGGTCATAATAATTCTTTCTCTTTTTTCCTGTTTGAAGAACGATCAACTGTGAATATTATTTAAAGCATTACTTTTCACTTTCAGCAAGTAGGGCTGTTCATACCTTTTCAATTCCCTTGAACAAGTCTTCAGGGTAATTCTTGCTGCTATTGACAAGTAAAGTACCTCCATGATGGGAGTGGATGGGGAAAAGTAGATAGTTTGGAGAGGAAAAAAAATCCCATATTTTCTCTTCAAAGTTAGAGAAAGAGAAATTATGTAAAAAGGGAAAATGGCAGAAAATATATGCTTCATAATTTTTAAGACTGATTCATGATAATCTATAAAATTATCTCTTTGAATATAGTGTATTATATAACTTTATTATTTATCCAACTTATCAAAATTTACATAAGATAGGTACTACTTATTATTACGATGTGCTCTCAGTGTAAGGAAATACAACCCTGGATGTGAAGTGATAATTTTGATACTACCTTTGAGATAAACAATATATCCTAAAAGAGAATCTTCTCTAGGCGAGGTCAGGATATCATGTATAGGCACGATGGACGTCTAGTTAGAGATAGGTTAAGCTGTTGTAACAAAGAGAACAAAATTACAAAGACTCAAGCAAGAAAAGTTTATTTCTGCATCCTATGAGAGGGTGGAGGCAGGCAGGCAGTCCTGGGAGAGTGCTTGACTCTGCTCAAAGAACATATCCAGCCAACCAGGTTCTAAGTGATGCTTTAGAGTCTTCATCCAAATCACCTGGTGGGTTTTTTTTTTTAAACACAGAGTGCTGGACCCCCACTCCAGAGTTTCTGATTCAATAGTTCATGGATGGGGCCAAGAATTTGCATTTCCTGCAAGTTCCTAGCTGACACTGATGCTGCTGGTCAGGGAATACACTTAAAGATGCCCTGACC
Source organism: Lepilemur septentrionalis (assembly GCA_963573855.1). Classification (NCBI taxonomy): domain Eukaryota; kingdom Metazoa; phylum Chordata; class Mammalia; order Primates; family Lepilemuridae; genus Lepilemur; species Lepilemur septentrionalis. The sequence continues at coordinate 22,655 of CAUYMX010093773.1, read as the reverse complement.
TAGAGTGCTGCCCTCACGCTCACCAGCCACGGGAAGAGAAAAACAGAAAGTAGGAAAGATACAAATGACCCAGAAGTTATACAGTCTTTTGCTGAGATGTTTTATTTTTTTGGGCAGATCAGAGTCAAATGGTTTCACCTATCTCCAAGAGAAACTATAATGCGGCAGCTTCTACTATTAAAACGAAGAAGAAAACATTGTGATGCTGAATCTACTAACCTCTGAATAAACTATAGCTCTCCAGTTATTTAGGTTTTAGGTTTTCTGTAATTCTCTCAGCGATGTTTTGTAGTTTTCGGTGAACAAGTCTTTCATATTTGTTTATCAGATTTATTTTTAAGTATTTCATGTTTTTAATGTTATTGTAAGTGGTATTATTTTTAAATTTTGAGTGCTTCTTATGCATGTATAGAAATATAATTCAATTGTCATTCTCTCCAAATTTATATAAAAATTTAATACAAACCTAATAAAAAAGCTAGCAGTTTTTTTTTTTGGTAGAAATTGATAAACTAATTCTAAAATTCACACGGAAATGCAAAGAATGTAACATAACCAAAACGACTTTGAAAATGAAGAAAAAATTTGGAAGGCTACTACCACCTTATTTCAAGACTTACTATAAAGCTAGTTATCGATACTACGGTGGTTATGGATTCAATATTTCTGTCCTCTTGAATTCCTAAGTTGAGGCCCAAAGCCCCATTGTGATGGTATTTGAAGATGGGGCCTTTGGGAGATAATTAGGGTTAGATGAAGTAATGAGAATGGGGTCCTATGAAGGCGTTATTACCCTTATAGGAAGAGACACCAGGGAGCTTGTTCGTTCTTTCTCTGCCATGTGAGAACAAATGAGACAGTGGCTGTCTTCAAGTCAGAAAAAGAGCCTTCCCCAGAAACTGGCCATGCTGGCACTCTGATCTCAGATGTCTAGCTTCCAGAAATGTACAAAAATAACTTTCTATAACTGACCAACACTTAAGTGCACTTACAGTAGTAACATTCATCGGGTGTCGGGCAGGTGGGAGCAGGTAGGAGGGGATGGGCATATTCACACCTAATAGGTACAGTGCACACTGTCTGGGGGATGGACAGTCTTGTAGTTCTGACTCGGGTGGGGCAAAGGTTACATACAATATATGTAACCTAAACATTTGTAGCCCCGTAATATGCTGAAAAAAAATAAAAAATTAAAAACAATAACTTTCTATCGTTTAAGCTACTCTGTCTATGGTATTTTGTTATGGCAGCCCAAGCTGACTAAGACGATGATAGTGTCATGAGGATAAACACATAGATCAATGACACAGAAAAGAGTCCAGAAATAGACCCACATATATATGGACAACTGATTTTTGACAAAGGTGCAGAGACAATTCAGTGGATAAAGGGTAGTCTTTTCAACAAATGGTACTGGAACTAACAAACATCAATCCAAACCTTTGACCATACACAAAAATTAAATCAAAACCCCAAATTGAATCATACACCTAAATATAACACCTAAATTTCTAAAACTGCTGAAAGAAAACATCAGTAAAAATCTTTGTGACCTTCCTTGGTTATGCAAAGTTTTTTTAGATATGATACCAGATGTATGATCTATAAAATAAACTATTGCAAAATTAGACCTCATCAAAATTAAAAACTTATGTTCTCCAGAGAATACTATTAAGAGAATGAAATGATAAGCCACAGACTGGGAAAAAATATTTGCAAATAATACATCTGCTAAAGGACATGTATCCACAATACATAAAGAACTCTCAAAACTCAATAATATGAGCATAACCACCCAACCCTGAAAATGGGCAGCAGATTTAAACAGACTTCACCAAAGAAGATATATGGATGGGAAATAAGCACATGAACAAATGTTTAATAGCATTATTCATTAGAAAAAACTCAAATTAAAACCACAATGAGGTACTATTATAGCCTATGAGAAGGGCTAAAATTAAAAAGATTGACATAGCAACTGTTGGCCAGTATGTGGAAGAACTGGAATTCTCATACTATGCTGTTGGGAATATAAAATGGTATAGCCAATTTAGAAAAGTTTAGCAAGTTAACCATACCTTATCATGTGATCTAGCCATTACACTCGGGAGTATTAATCCAAGAGAAAAGGAATCATATGTCCACACAAAGACTTTCACATTAGAATGCTCATAATAGCTTTATTTATGATAGCCCCAGAATGGAAAAAAATCAAGTGTCCATTAACAGGTGAATAGGTAAACTAATTGTGGTACATCTATATAATGGACTGCTACTCAGCAATAAAATGGAAGGATGGTCATGCAAAAATATGAGTGTGTCTCAAAATTATTATGCTGAGTGGAAGAGGCCAGACATTGAGTACAAATTGTACAAATTCATTTCTATGAAACTTTGAAAATGAAAACTTATTTTGTCAACAGAAAGCAGATCAGGTGTTGCCTGGGATGGGGGTGGGGTGGGTAGGAAGGGCCAGGTGAGAGGAATTACAAAGGGCATGAGGAAATTTTGGGTGTGACGGATGTATAGTTGGCCCTCTGAATCCATGAGTTCTGCATCAGTGGATTCAGCCAATCACGGATGGAAAACAATTGAAAAATATTTGTGTGTGTCCTGAATATGTATAGACTTTTTCCCCTTGTCATTATTTCCTAGAAAATACAATATAATAATTGTTTATGTAGCATTTACATTGTATTAGGTATTATAAATAATCTAGAGATGATTTAAAGCATATAGGAGGAGGTACATAAGTTATATGCAAATACTATGCCATTTTATATCAGGGATTTGAGAATTTGAGGATTTTGATATCTGGGGAGCTGCTGGAAACCAATCCCCAAGGATACTGAAGGATGACTACCCCAGTAGTATTCACTATCTTGAACGAGATAATGATTTCATGGGTATATGCATATATCAAAACTTAACACATTGTACACTCGCTGTGTTTATTGTAGGCCTGTTATACCTCAGTAAAGCTATAAAAAAAGGAAAAAAAGATATAAAGAGCCAATAGCATATGGAGTTATTGTAGACTACATTTATTTTTTTTAATGCTAGAATTCAATTGAACTAACTGGATGTTTAACTGTTTTCAACTATTTTTAAAGCAGACTCATGTGCATGAAAGCATAAGCGTAGATATGGCTCAAGGGATGTTTTAGTTATGTTATCTTCATGTTACCAAATGGGAAACATATATCTAGAGTAAGAATGATTGAGAGGAAGATATCATAAGACCAGGATTTTAGTTCTGATTTCCCCAAATGCCTGGAAGTAGCTTATTTATCTGACCATTCTAATTTTGCGACTTGTAAAAATGGCCAAAATAATACTTAACTTAGAGGGCATGGTGGGGAAAGAAGACAGAATATCTAATAAAAATTCTGTCAGATTGTTTGAGGTAGAAACTGTGACTATTACTACATACTCCCTTCTCCTGCCTCTCCTTCGTTTTACCACTCCCTGGAAATCTCTTTTACCATTCAGCTTCAGTTGGCATCTTTTCTATTTAAAGCAAAATGTGTTGAGTCGGCAGATTTGACTGACTTCTAAAGCCTCCAGTGACTTGAAGCTGACAAACTCTAAACTCTTTTTGGCCCAGAAACTGAAGCTCAGGGATTTGTCAGTTTCAATTGCTTTTGAGGCTACTGTGGCTTTTCCCGAAGCTTGGTCTTGCAGGGGCTGCAGACTGATTGAAAAGTGAGTGAATTAGTGTTTATGTCCAAGCTGAGCTTTGAGTAAAATTTAGCTACCCTAAGATTAGGGGAGGACTGAAATGCATTCCTGGACAGATGGGGGTGCTAGGATTTTCTAGACGTTGTCTATTTAGGGTGAACCATTCTAGCTGTATATATTAGTGCCCAGCACAGGGGCTTCCCACTCATGAGTCACTTGTGTGGGTGCTACAGAAAAATGGCATTGACATGTCCACAAATAACAACATTACTGTAGTATCATTACCAAGCATTATGGCTATAATGAGCATTCTATGAGGCCAACAGGATGTGGAAGATTTAGGATGCTTGTAACGTGCCTCCCCAGGGACAACCTCTCTTCTTCCTGTAGGATGGAGGAGAGCTTCAGCTGGTGGTATACTGGTCATTGTTTAACATCGGGTGCTGGAGAGTGAGGAGAGCCCTGATTTTTAGCATTCGCCAATTTCCATGTTTTAAATATTATCACCATTGCCAATTCCAAACCTCCTATGTATTGTCAAAGGACTCACAAAATTCCTAAAAATTTAGATTGGCTCTCAAAAGCCTGTAAGAGCTGGCTCCAGCACAACACTGGCTCCAACGAACCAGTGGACGAGGCTTACCTATTAAGTAAAGATACAGCCATTCTGCGTATCTTGCCCCACCTCTACCCCCAGACTCACAGGACACGAAGAAATACTTCTTACACTTCATGAAATGACCTAAGGTAACACAAGCACTCAGAGACAGAGATGAGACTTTTTCTGCAAACTGAAGAAGGGATGTGAGACTGCCATTTTCATTTTCATCTTTTTCGGTTGGCCGCCAGTGTGTCTCGTACAATTTGTGTCATACCAAAGATTTCTCCATTAGCAGGGTCAAAGTTCCTTTTAAAGAAGCTAATTTTGTTTTTTTTTTGATTTCTGAGCTGAAGTGGTCTCCACTGCTGCTAACAAAAAAGGACACTGTGGTGTTTTTTCTGGAATATTCCTCAAGTACCCTATTTCTCAATGAGGTCAGAGTGATACCATTCTCTGGGAATGTTTTGGAAATTTGATGTGAAGATTTTTTTTTGTTATTTATTTATTTATATTTTTCAACATTTTATTGAAGTATACTGTACATATTATGCCTTTACTCCATTTTAAGTGTACAATTAAATGACTATTAGTGAATTTACCAAGATGTACAGTTAATCACATACATCAGTTTTAGGGGATTTCCTTCCTCCTATTGAGACCCCTAATTCCCTTCCCCAACTACTTTTCAAGCATGCCCCTCCTCTCCACAGTACCCACCACATCGCTCAGACGTGGGTTTACCCCCCACTCCCTGAATCCCTAATGAACACCACCACCATTTGAGCCCCACAGTGTTAATCAGTCAGTACCAATTTGATGGGGAGTACATGTGGGGTCCATTCTTCCAGTCTTGTCACCTCACTTTGAGTAATGGGCTCGAGCTTAATCCAGGATAATATAAGCGGTGCTAGCTCACTGTCATTTCTTAAAATTGAGTAATATTCCATTGTAAACATATACCAAAATTTAACAATCCACTCATGAATTGACGGGCACTTGGGTTGTTTCCACGACCTAGCAGTGATTTAGGTGTCACAAGGACTTGGCTGTTACAATAGCATATGGGGAGGATGGGATGCTAAAAATCTTGTGCTACACAGGGCAGTCTCACACAAAGAATTGTCCTGTATTCTGTACAACTTCAGATGGTCCCACCAGCCATTCATGTAGGTGAAAAAAGCCACTTACAATTTTCTAAGCCTGGAATGTGACTCCATTTTACCTATCAATATGAAGTAAGTTTGTACCATTTAATCATATACAAAATTCTCTAACAATGCAGCTGCCATCTAAAATGAAGGAAAATTATACTATGTTTTGTTGAGAACATTACTGAGCATAACATAATGTTTAAGAGTTATCTCTCAGTTTGGAAAAGCATATTATTACCATGAAGATGACCTTACATTGGTGGCTATTGTACATTCAAGGTGATTTTTAAGTATGTAGGAATACAATTATTTACCCTTTATTTTAAAATGTCAAATATAAACAAAAAGTGTCAGTTAAATACAAACATTTATTGCAAATAAGTGAAGCATATGACTGCTTCCTTATGTCTTCTGGTGTAATTGTGTTTAAGCATTTTCATATTGAAATATATATCATTTTATTATGTTTAATCTATTTACCATCCACTCAAACTAGCCAGGAAATTAGGAATAATACTCAACTCCTCTCTCCTTGTCACTCCTCATATTCATTCGTTTAGGTCTTGTTGATTCTACCTTCTAGCTGTCTCCTTCTCTCACTTACACCTATACTACTTCATTTCAGCCTCAAACTCTTCCTTGCCTAGATTATTCCAAAGTCTACAAATTAATCCCTCATTGTGCAATCTTTTTTCACTCCCACCCATTCTCCACATAAATGTTAATGTGATCTTCCTAAAACACAAATCTGGGAATGTTATTTTCTTGCTGAGAGCTTCTTTGGGTTCTAGCTGAATAGAGGATAAAACCTAGATTTCTCAGAGTGGCACCATCAGTCAATCACTACCAATCTCCATGTACTCTCAAACAATGCTTCAGTGACAGAGACCAAATGACCATGACATTTCATTTCTCTGAGGTTTGAACATGCTATTTTCTTTGTTAAAGGATCTTTTTCTCCTCACTCCCCCCAGCCTGGAGAATTTCATTTATTCCTTATTCTTTTTTTCTGCTTCGTCTTCTAGTCTGTTGTTGAAGCTTTCAATTGTATTTTTTATTTCATTCGTTGAATTCCTCAGCTCTAGGATTTCTGTTTGATTCTTTTTTATGATATCTATCTCTTTGTTGAATTTTCATTCAAATCATGATTTGTTTTCCTGACTTCATTGAATTGTTTATCTGTATTCTCTTGTATCTCATGGAGTTTCCTTAAGATTATTAGTTTGAATTCTCTTTTCTGGAATTTCATATATTCCCTTACGATTGGGGTCTGTTACTGGAGGTGACATGTTTCCTTGCTTTTTCATGGTTGATGTGTCCCTATGTTGATTTCTATGCATCTGGTGGAAAATTCACCTCTTCTGATTTTATGGAGTAGGCTTCATAGGGAAAGACTTATTTATAGGAACAGGTCTTGGGGTGTTGATTCAGTGGAGTCTCCTTCATTTTTTATGACCTAGCCCAAGTTCCTGTTCCAAACCTCCCTGAAGTGCATGGTTTCAAGTGATCTTTGTACTTATTTTTATTATGATGTGTAGTATACTCTATTAGAATAGTCCTATTACCACCAGGTACTAACCAAGCGCATTCCCATCCTACCCTGTCTATATTAGAAGACTGGGTGGGGAGGAGAGAAAGACACCATTATCCTTGGCCTTGAGGGGAGGACCACCCTTCCTAGCCTCTGCTTCACCAGAATGTCAAAGGCTCCAAGGGCTCCAAGAGGACTACTTGAAATATGAGGACATCTGTATCTTGATTCCTGCCTGGATTCTTGCTGAACTTCAGAATCTATAAGGTCACTGAGTTTCTGTCATAGCAAAGTGTGGTGACAGATTTCTTGCCAGAACAACAGAAATAAATGCCATTTATCAAGAGCTTATTGTGTGCCAGGCCGGTGGCTCATGCCTGTAATCCTAGCACTCTGGGAGGCTGAGGTGGGAGGATCGCTCAAGGTCAGGAGTTTGAAACCAGCTTGAGCAGGAGCGAGACCCCATCTCTACTAAAAACAGAAAGAAATTAATTAGTCAACTAAAAATATATAGAAAAAAAATTAGCCAGGCATAGTGGTGTGTGCCTGTAGTTCCAGCTACTGGGGAGGCTGAGGCAGATGGATTGCTTGAGCCCAGGAGTTAGAGGTTGCTGTGAGCTAGGCTGATGCCACGGCACTCTAGCTCAGTCAACATTGTTAGAATCTGTCTCAAAAAAAAAAAAAAAGAAGCTTATTGTGTACTAGACACTGAATATAGACTATCTGTAACCCACAAAAGAACCTTCTATAGTAGATATTATGTTCCCTTTTGTAGAGACGAGGAAGCTTTGAGAGGCTGAGTTATTTTTGGTGACCAACTCATAAATGGTGAAGTAGATAATTCTGTCCTAGGGCTGCTGATATAAAACCCAGTCTCTTTCCACTATGCCAGGCCACAGAGCAGTAGGAGGTAAAAGACCTGGTTATTTTTCAAGACATGACAATTATATCAAAAGTGATGAGAATAAAAATCAGACTAAATGTGTACTCCAGAATTATTACCTTTTGCAATTTTTAAAGCCATTCTATGGCAGGTGCAGCAATATTTCTGTTTCTAGTTTTAGAAAGGACAGTAACTTTAAATAATGTATTGCTAATGTTGTTATGTTAGTTTGTTTTAAACATTTGATTTCTTTCTGGCATGTTATAAGAATTTTTAATTTCCCCACCATTTCTAGAAAACAGAATATTTGTGTTTTTGAACTAAAAGTCATATTACTCTTCATTTTTTATAGATTTCACAGCACATATACAAATGTTTTTTAATTGGTTTCTCACAATCACACTGTGACGGAGAGAGGTGGCTATCAGTCTCTTATTTTGCACATGATGAGATTCCAGGTGCAAATCAGAGATACTCAGTAAGTCCTTCAAAGTCACACAGCTGATCCAAAACAGAATTGAGAATCAATCATACATCTTCTTTCTCAAAACCTTCCCCGTCACGCCTCACCATCAACATATCTTTTAGCTACTGAAGAAATGTACTTCACGTAGCTATTTATCAGAATTTAAAAGCTGGAAGCTGAGGGTGTGTACAAGTTATTTCTGAAATTCCACTTATAAAAATGAGTCTTAATATAAATTACAGTTGCATTGCATGGTTGCCATAGCTAAGAGCTATGAGGCTTTCTTATGTTTAAATTTTTGAATAATTAAATGAACAGCAGCACGTACAATGTAAATTTCTTAAATTTAATTAAATGATACCCCTATATAAAGCACTATTGTGAAATGCATGTGTAATGATTAAAGGGTTTAGTACATATAGAGTAATTTTCCCTAGTGCTTAAAAGGTCACCATAAAGAAAAAAGTGACAAATATGCTGTTTTAAGCTTTTTTTTTTTGCCACTTTAAAAATGTCACAGTGAGTGAAAGGAAAAAGCTGCCCGATAGCAGATGAATGGGTATTGACAGCTGCACCAGTGTTAAATGCTGCATGGCAGAAAAATCTAGCGAAGAAAAAACAAACTGTATTCACGTTTCCATATTGCTTTTTATTAAATTTAAGTAAAGAGACTTTAACTTTGATTTATATCTGAATTTGATAATGAAGGCAATTTGTTAGACAAATCTATGTACACACAGAAAAGATAGGTATATAATATAGGACATTTTTAATCATGCACTAAATATAAAATTATCTTGACAACACATGTGATATTTTATGGTGTCCATATGGTATTGCATATGCAGCTTATAATATACAACTGGTATCTGGATAACATATGATATAGATATAAAGCACACCCTACAAGCTTAGAATTCTATGATTGCACGTACACACACACACACACACACACACAGTGACACAATATTCGTGGTTTCTCTGTGTTGAGTATACATTTAACCTCTGTGCTCGTGTCTTCATATTATGAAGGGCTCAAGTTACTTCTAGGGGTGTGTTAGATTTCTTTTGGCTTGAACAACTCTTTTCCCAGAAGCCTGGAAAATTCATCACGTTGGATAGCCAGGTGTTCTCCATTTGCAAATATTATTACCTTATAGGATTAGAAAAAGGTTTAATTATGAGAAAGGGAAAATAAACAATGCAGTAGGCAGAAAGTGCCACCATGCCCCATAGTCAGGGAGTCTCTTAAATATCCCGTTATCACTGGGTATTCAGAATGCACAGGGAGGGTGGGGGGAGATTCTTAAGCTGTAAACCACAGGGTTTCGCTGGCAGACTCTCATGCTCAGTCAGGATGCTACTGAAGCGCCCCAAGAACAGACATTTTGCTCTTTGTTGTTCTTTAACATGACCATCTTCCTACGAAGCAGGCCTGATGGATGTTTTTTGTGAATCACCATCATTCCCAGGAGAAGCTCATCTTCCACCCTCAAACATAATCAGCGCAGACAAATCTCTTGTGTCTGTCTCCCCGCAGCCCACCAGGCTGCAGCAAAACCTCATCTTTTTCATTCCTGGATCCACACCACCGGTACATTACCTGTCCTCTAGAAGATGTTCGATAAATTGATTCAATAAACCAATGAATGAATGATGACAATAGTATCTCTTCCTAAAGTAGAATACTTTCCTGGAATTCCTTAGTATTGGAGGCGATTTGTTGTATTTTGTTGCCAAGAATCACAAATACATGAAGTCTATTTTCAATTTTTCTGAGTTTTGTCGACTCTAAGATCCTACTTCTTTTGTGTGTATGTGACTTTTATTTGATTTATTTAATTTTTATAGATTTAGGGGGCACAAGGGCAACGTTGTTATATGGTGAACATCACCTTAGGTGACATAGTTATAATCCACAAGGAAATGGTGAATAGTACTAATGGAAAATACCTAGACTTTGGAGTTTTAATATTTCTTTAACTTTGCAAACATCTTTAGAGGGTGTAACCTAATATGAAAAAAATTATGTGAACAAAATTACTTTGTTGTATAATTAGAGTACTCTACCAGTGTACATAAATTTTGGAAGTGAATGCTGTCATTTTTTGTTTTTAAAAATATATCTTGTGATGGATGAATAATAATCACACCTGGAAACAGTTTTATAAATACAAAAATTAAATTGCATGAAATTACATTCAAAGGTGCTAATGAATGTCAGTATCACTTAAAAGAGAAAAGATCATTTTTTAGACCCTCAATATGTGCTTGTGTGTTAACTAGACATACTTATTTTTCACAACCAACTATGCTATGGTTTAAGTGCACATAAATCACATGAATGCTTTCTGAGCTATGGTCATTTTTATTGTTTTCCACAATAGCAATGCCTCTAACCTTATTACCAAAAAATTCTCCCCCTAGAGTTTGTAGACATCTTGAGCAATATATACACGATGCTAAAAGAAGCATGTGAAAACCCTAAACTCTGTCAACCTATTAATGCCTCTGTTCTTTTTTTCCTCGTTGATTTTTCAAATGAGCTCAAACAGATACTCAATTATTTAGTTTCTTACTGACACAACTGTAAGAGGGAAGATGCCTTGAAAAATCCTCTAGTCCATGGTTTCCCACCCCAAGTTAAATTGCAGACTGCTGGGCCACTGCACCTGTTTACCTTACCTGCCTGGCCACTTGTGGTCATGCTGGTTTGCACTCCTGCAAAGAGTATCTTCCCTAGCTGTTTTTAGGGAAAAAGTAATGATCATATTTCTGAATTGGCTGAAATAATGAAATTGTTTGGTGTTTTCCAACCTCCACTTCTGAACCGGTATGGTTCATGTTTGTCTCCAAGGGGGATAACGGTAAGGCTAATTACTTATTTTCTCTTCTTCTAGCAGGAGTCTAAACTCACCACTTTGCTTCTTATGCTTCAGGCTCTCTGGGGTGGTCTGTAGAGAAATTAGACTGTTATAACTGAACACCTGTCAATGTCCTATTCAGCTGATCATGCCAGTGGAATGCCCAAAGGCATATCTGTTGCTAAAAGGGATTAAAATATGGACATTTATATCATTGAGTGTACGATGGTTGAAGAGGCTTATGCAAACCCTCGAAGAGTTTTGTATACTGAGTTGAGCCACAGAGAGTTTATTTTGGCCTCCCAAGGGAGGCTTGTAGTTGGGAGAAGCATATTAGCCCAAAGTGGTTGTTCTCTGGGAACATGCCACTTAATCTGAAGGAATTTGGGAAGAGTAGACTATAATTATATATATTAGAATTTGGCTAGAATACCAGGATCGATGCCTCTCTTTTGGATAAAATCACCAAGGGACCATTAATGATCCCAGGAAGGGCTGACCAAGAGCCAGACTTATGGAGCATTTATTACTTACTAAAACTCTGATGCATAAAACCAATAAGCGAACCATTCTTTATTTAATTGGCTTTGCTTGCCAATCATAATGGCCATTTGGATTGGCTGTACGGTCAATAGATTCTATCTTTAATAGGTTTGAATATATCAGATTGACCTTTTCCACTCTGTTGTCTCTAAGCATATGAACACGGTGGCATCAGAGTGAATTTCACTTATTTAGTTGGATTTTCCAGGTGGCCTCCGTTGCTTCCACGAATAAGTTGAGCACAGCTAGGAGTCACATGAACCCTTAAGTGATCAGAAAACTATATGGTTTGCGGAAGCCATAACTGAATTGCTGAAGTTGTGAGAATAATTTAGGTGCTAAGAAAATTTAGTGCCATCAGATAATAACTTACTAAACAGTACCCTGGAGGTTTGAAGAGCTAATGTAATTTCTGAACCCGTGTAAGTTATCCCCAGAGAGTAGCTTAGCATGCATGGAAGAGAGTTCAATGAAACATCACAATCTTTTACAGTAACTGGGTTCACCTTTGAAATCTATTTTGGACTTGTTTTATCTCTAATTTTAAATTTATAAAATGTGAGCTTCTTGGTAGCATTTTAAATCTCATCACCACCTTAGAAATTCTTTCCCATTCACAGCTATCATCTCAGAATTTATAAAATAGTTTTCAGAATTCACTATAATTAAGTCCTTGCTCTAAACTTTGTTTATATTCTAATTATTTTCCAAGTAGAAATGGTCACTGGTTTTTAGCCATATTAACTCTCTTTGAAATTTTCCCTCTAAAATTTCTCTTTGTTAGAAGCAATTTGAAGACTGCATTTTAGAAGATACATGAGTTACATGAGATATACAAGTTTGGTGTATTTCCAGTTCATATTTTAATACTATGTATACTTCATATATGTACTAAATATATAATGCTATATATTTTTATACCACACACTTACATAGTAGATGTGGTAGACACCAAAACTGATAATAATGCTTCCTTCTGGGGAGAAAGGGAGGAAAATTGAACTGGGAGGGGACTAGTAGGAACTTCAACTATATATGGGAAGTTTTAGTCTCTCAAAAAAAGCATGACAAAATACTAACACTTATTAAAACTGTATTATAGAGACATATGTGTTTATAATATTATTCTTTGCACTTCCCTGTATTTTAAAGAAATTTTCAGGAGAAGAAAAATAATTTAGACCATTTTCCTTAATGGTGCATTCACATTGAACTTCTTTTTTTTTTTCCACATTGAACTTCTTATCAAGTAATTTTTATTTAACTTCTTAAATTTTTGCCCCTTTTTTCTTCTTTAAAACCATAAAATTACTGTGGCATTGTTTAAAGAATGATGAAAATCTCATTTAGATTTGGGTTGAAAACTCCTTTTTAATTTACCAAAGCATTTATTTCTTTTTCAAACATTAGTTTAAGTCTGTCCCTCAGACTGTCACATCTTTCTTAAGGGGTTTCTCATAGTCTTTTGACTACTCCATCTGCTCTTCTAAAAGGAGAACATCAAACTAGTTTGTTAGACGTGACACAATTAGATCTCAGATGCTCAGTTGCCTGACCATTTGTAAAAGCATTTTCTGGAAATTAGGAATATTCCAAAGAACTTCTGACTTGCTATAAGGCTTTCAGTTTAGTCTTGATTTTATATGACTTTGTTTTTTATTTCGGTTCAACTTCTCCTGTTGGAAACATGAATAATTTTTGTTCAAAGTCATTCTCCTCCAATAGAGCTCCTACTGGTAATTGATTAGTGGTTATTTCTCTTCCTTTTTTGCTTTTTCCTTTATCTTTTTTGTTGAATTGTATACTATAGAAGTAATGGTATCCAGCTCATAGTCACAAGATGTGTTTTCCCTAGTTTAGACAATTGTGTGGGCCTGAAGAAACCATGCATGAAACAATAAGCACACATATATTTAGTTAGATGTGTAATAGGCATGTCATCTTGAGAGGTGAGGTCAGCCACCTTGTCAACAGGGGCTCAGGCTGGCAGTACTTTGCTGCAGTCACCGTGCTTTAGGTCGAAGAACTCTGCTTTGACAGTTTAGTCATATGATCAGATTTGATTTATCCCAACTCACAAAGCACTGAATATAAACCAGATGTCAATTCATCAATTTATTCTGAGACAGCTGTGAAGTGACGCCCATGGTTCCTTCATTCTTTCCCAATGGGGGAAAAAGAAAACATCAGAAATAAAATTATAACCAGAAAGTTCGTTAATTATGGTATCAGAGCAAGAGGGGTTGCTTGAACGGCCTTGATCTGAAACATCCCTCTCTAAGCCCAAGTTGTTTGGACTGCTCACACCATTTGGCCAGAGTGCTGCCTTTCCTGGACTATTATGAATAAACCTTATGAAATTCCTCCTCTTTGGACTGACATTTTCTAGTCTTCTTGATGTTCTTTCCTTTTTCAGACTGGATAGAGTAGAACTGAGTATGACCATGGATTTATGTCAATACTTTAGACAATGGATATAAAACACTCACCTCACTGTCAGGTACAGAAGAATAAATTTGGTTGCTGGTACTGGGGAGTCTGTACATCTTAGTAGCAAAAGCTTGGGCTCTTGCAGCTAAAGCTGGGACTGGAATTCCAGGTCTTCCCCTTCAAGTTATATGACCGTGGGCAAGTCACTTATCCCCTCTATGCTTTACTTTGCTTGGCTGTAAAATGAGGAAAATACTTGTACCAATCTTATAGGACTGTTGTGAAGATTAAATGAGATTAAGTACAATGGCACTGAATATGCATTTAACATTGCTTATTTTTGCTAAGATTACACCAGTCAGTCATGACTGGTCTTTTGTTTCTCCTGAAACTCAGCTACTCATTTATAGTTTTTCACTTTGGGTAATTATGTTATAGGTGGCTCATCCATCCTGTCATGCATTTCTTGCTGAAAAATTTTCTGATTTTTTTTCCTCTGGACTTGTTTAATTCAGGTACGAGTATATTAAAAAATAACCTTAAGCACATTAAAATTTTAACAGGTTTATTTGCGCATTCAGTGATTCATGAATCTGGCAGCGTTAGATCACAAACAGTGGAGGAGGGGGGAATGAGAGACAAAACTTTTATAAGGTGTTTGCAGAACCAAGACAAAAAAAATATTTATTGGTTAAAATGGAAAGTCCCTAGTTAGAGGTTAGTTGGCAGTTTCTGGTTGGTTAAGCTTAAGTTTTGTTTTATTGTTTACGTTGGGCTTTGGTTTGCTTGTGTAGGAACCCAAGGCATTGGGGCCACCTCAGCCTAATGGCCTCCCAGTTAAATTTTTTTTAACAGGGACATAACAACTCCACAACCTACAGGTTATTGGTGTAATAAAATAAGACTCCAAACAAGGCTAGTTGACTCATTTAATATTATGAATATTTCTTATTATAAAGCATGGTAATTAGGGACAAATGCTCAGTAGTTTACACAAGGGGCAATAATTTACGTTGCTTTTTCAGAGCCAGGAGATAACTTCATTAGTCCTCTAGCAGTTAACTAATGGCACCAGTATTTTCCTGAGACAATGTGCACATTTTCATCATCATTGTTAGTGTACATATATCCATACAGATTTAAAGATAAACTTTCTAGATCAAACTGAGTTGGAATCCACTTATCTTCCTGCAGTCCTTCCCTGTGGGGCCTCTTCTCTCAAGGGTCCCTTCCCACACTGTAGAAAGGCACAGCCCCAGGGACGCGTTCCACACTGTATTCTATGCTTAGCCCCCTGGAGTTGTCCAACCAAACAGAGCCCCTGAGAGTGGAGACCCAGAGGCACGTGCATTCTGCTTCCTGTCTTTCTACCCACCTCGTGATTGGTGCTCGGAGGCTGGTGGCACAGCCCCGGGGCTGTCACTGCCAACCTGAGCTACCATGACAAAAGGGGAGGCATGAAACAACTAAACATCACATCTCGGGGGGTAAAGTGAGAAATAGGACATAGTCAGTAGCCTTCCTCCCGCCATACTTTGAGCTCTGTTCTCTTCCAAGTTTTTTGTGTTTGTATAAAACTTGAGCTCAAAAGACAACTTCAGGGGCTAAAATGAGAGATTCACGTAGCCTCTGAGCCAGTAACCTACTTGAATAGATTCAGTCACTCTGACCCTTAAATCATATTTTCAAAAATGGAGCAACCTATCTGAGAGCGACTCCTCCTTCGCTGGTGTGATGGCTGTGGTGGAGAATGATGGCACGCCAGGCACAGGAGCAGGGGGCAGGCCAGGTGGGAGTCATCTCTGAATCTTTGGCATTTGCAAGTCTGGCAGCAGAGGGGGAGGGATTCGAGTGAAGGAGTGAGTAGGAAGGGAGAGGGGGGCAGGGGCACCTAATTGGTGCAATCCGTGTAAATCTGCGTGATGCCACAACAGTCTCTTTCGAACTCCAAAGTTCCTGGCGAATAAGCCTCCTGCGGTTGTAGCCAAGGTCTCTCCTCCATGAAATGACCATCCTTGAGAAGGTGCCAGAAGGGGAGGAGACTGGCTTTTCACAACCCATCTCCCAGCCTCATAAAGCAGGGTGCATGTCCATAATATGATTGCAAGGGTAAGGAGATATCCCCTGTTCTTTAAATATTTCTCCCACTTGCTCACTCATTCTAGATAGTTTTGTTTTCTCAAAAAGAAGATAAAGGCTTTCATTTTATACGGTGAAAAAGGAAAGAGACAAAGCCAGGCGTGGTGGCTCACGCCTGTAATCCTAGCACTCTGGGAGGCCGAGGCAGGCAGATCGCTCAAGGCCAGGAGTTCAAGACCAGCCTGAGAAAGAGCAAGACCCCGTCTCTACTAAAAGTAGAAAGAAATTAATTGGCCAACTAAAAATATATAGAAAAAATTAGCCGGGCATGGTGGCACGTGCCTGTAGTCCCAGCTACTCGGGAGGCTGAGGCAGGAGGATCACTTGAGCCCAGAAGTTTGAGGTTGCTGTGAGCTAGGCTGACGCCACGGCACCCTAGCCTGGGCAACAGAGTGAGACTCTGTCTCCGGGAAAAAAAAAAAAAAAAAGGCAAGAGACAGTGGACATGCTCCTTGGGTGGTTATTCATCCTCCCTCTTAAATTGCCATGCTGGTGTAATCCACACCTTCCTCTTTCCTGCTGGTCACCTGCTGCAACACTTCTATGCATTGACTTCCCATTCTGAAGCCTTCTCTATTGTCACAAAGCACTGGGTTGCCCAGAATCTTGCTTCTCAAACGTGGTATACAAACCAGCAGCGTTACCATCACTTAGGAACTCGTTAGAGATGCAGACCCTAGACTGCTGAGGCAAAATCTTCATTGTATCAAGATACCCAGGTGACCCGCGATTTGTATGAATGTTAAAATTTGAGAAACTCCAGCCTGGAACACTTCTTCAAATTTAGCCTTAACTGAAATCTGATTTATATATAATGGTAGTTATCACAGGTTGCTAGTTAAGTTTTATTATATCTTCAACAAATATTTATTGAGTGCCCTACTGTATTCTAGGCATTACACATGCTAGGAGTAGGGGATGAAAGAATAGTATCTCTGCAGAGCCCACAGTATAGTAGGCTTATAAAAACTAAACAAAACACCAAAACAAAAGCTACACGATTTTATCTTAAGCTTGTTCAAAGCCATGTCCTCTAATTAATGCATTTTTTTTCTTTTCATGTCTTTCACTTTTCTCCTAGAACCCATGCACTCTGTAAGAAAAAAAAAAATCAAACTTGAACTGTTCCCTTCTTTCCATTTCTTTTCCATCTCATAGCTGCTATTGCATTGCCAGCAGAAGCCTGCTGGAAGCAGTAGTCTCAGGACCCAATGGAAAGGCAAATAAGCATTTAACAAAAATCAGGTTTTAAGAGAGTATTTGCGGTTCCATTTTCTCAGATGATTGTCTTTGTATGCATCTTATCTTCGATTCGCAATGCTTCTATTGCTAATTACAATATTACAGGGCATATTCTGGAATTTTTCTCATCTTGGTTTTGATTTTGTTGGAGGATGGGGAAACCGGGAATTATGGAACATGTTTATTAGACCCAGTCAAGCCTGTTTAAAGTTTTGGAAACACCAGAAGGTCTTTTTGAAAATATGATCCACAATAGCATCACAGGATGTGAGTCCCAAGGATAACATTACAGCAGGAACTTAGTGTGTTTTTGTGGGCTTAAAAGAACTGATTCTGGTGAATCAGGAAAGGACTTGGAAAGAGTAGTGCAAAGAAGTCAAATCTTCCATTGGAAGATTCCAATCTGCCAGGACTGTGGCAATAGAATTGCTGTGGTTCTTTGAAGTCAAAATCTCCAGCTGATTTAAGTTTAGGTCTCTTGATCAATGTCAGATGATATGAAATACCTGATTTTCTTATCTTACGGGGACTTAGGGCATTTCCCTTAGTTTTGAGATCACCTTCTAACACATATTTCAAGACAGTTTTCTTGTATTTGATCTTATACCGCATCTGCCATTTTGCTTTTCCTAAAGTATATTACTAATATAGTTACTAACAAAACTCAATGAAATATCTAATATTTTGGCTTCTCTTCAGTAGGTTTCACTGTTTTTGACTTTTTACTGCCTTTGTAGGCTAGAGTTTTAGCTGGCACCATGCTGACCCGGCAGGTCACTTCTGTTTGGAGAAGAGAGAGTAGCAATTTTGTGCTGCTTACTCAGCATGTTATTTCTCTTTGGAGCAAAGGGCAGTGACTTCTGGTCAATTTTTGAATTGATTTTAGGATGATTTTAATGATTTATAAGGCAGCATTTAATCCTATACATCTAGGCTTTGTTTGCCTCATGAAATCAGCTACCACATGAAATTGTCTACAGTTAAGGTCAAACCCTAAGAACAAACACACAAAAAATGACTCTTTGGGGCAGATTCAGTGTCAATCTCAGCTGATAACCAAAGCTTCATATTTGGTCATTTGACTTCTCAAAAATTGAATTTCAGGAGTTTCATCCTGTCAAAAAATTATATATTTCAAAAATTAAAATATTACTTACACAGGTATAAAATGAACATGTATTAAAGAAATCATTTGTATCTCTGCTGAATAAAAATCTGTAAGTTAGCATGTAACTTTAGATCTGGGTTATAATAGATGGTAAATAGGAAGTAAAGCAAAAATACATTCTTGTAGAGAATTAAATAGACTTTGGGTGGACTTATTAGAGAATGCTACAGTATGACACTGAAAAGATTAGGTATCATCTTTTTAGTTTATTTACAAATTTGGGATAATTTTTCTTAATTATAAGTAACCTCCAAAGATTATTCTTGATCATGTTAAAGGTCAGTTATCTTGTGTTTTGTCCCTTTTCATTTACATTGGTGCAGCCAGGTATAGTAATTTGCATATGTAGGCCTCTTTGGAGTATAGTTAACAAATCTAGAGTCATGCAGTGCTGAGCAGCTATTAAGCTGGAAATAGCTTCTACCTGGTCACCTTTTGGGTCTTCAATTACACATATTTAGACATTTCAATATTGTTCTACAAGTTCTTGGGGCTTTGTTCACTTTTTTCTTCAATCTTTTATTCTCTTACTTATTCAGATTGGGTAATTTCTATCATCTGGCTTCAAACTTGGCTGATTCGTTACAAAATAATTAAGGGTATAAAAATTCAGCACAAAGTAGAGAAAGTTATTCTGGTTAGATACAGAATCCTGTTACCTGTGCAGATAACAGAAAATATAAAAAATATATTTTTAATCTCTCTTATTAGGAGCAGACTAATTACTCTGAGAACAATTTTTCATTTTAACAGAGAAATTCTTAACTTTTCATTAAAGCATTATATTTTGAATTAATGCATCAAAGTAAGCATACTTTGCTGATTTTCTTTTTATATATTTCATTTTTTCTTTTCAGACTCATTGTTTGCAGGTATTTAAAACTAAAACAAATAACATTTACTTTCTGTAACCTGCTACAGATTTCTAATATTCACTTAAATTTTGTCTTTCATTAATCCTTTTCAAATTCTGAAAAAAGACACTTTAAAACAAAATCGCTTTTGGAAAAAATCTCACACACATCCCATTTTCTTGCATACACATTTGTACTTCTTTGCCATATTGTTCTTATACAGTTTCAACAACTCAACATATCACCCAGGTAATTAAATTCTATTAATCAGAAAAAATTTGGCGTTAGGTAATTGTGACCTGTCTGTTACACATGGGCATTTTGGCAAACTACAAAACTCATGAGAATGTGCAATTTCTACAGCCACACATGCCCTTTTATATCTTCTTAAAACAAATTAGTACCTTTGTTAACAGAGTTCAGGCATAGACTCTAACAATTGTGAAAGTAAGAAACAAAAGTACATACTATGTATTAACACTATGCTTACTTAGAAATTATGTAGGTATCCAAGAAGTATCCATTAATTTGCTCAATTGAATATTAGTTTTGTTGTGTACCAGTTAAACAAAAATCTTGGAAAACAAATTTCAGCTGACATACTATAGGACATAATTACTGTTGATATAAAAAGCTTATCAGAATTATGATTTTATTTAGTTGAACACATAATTTTATATTTTACTCAATTTAAAAAATTGTATGAAAGTAATATTAGTAGTAGCTTATCTGAACTTATAAACCAGTATAAAAAGTCCAGAAAGTTCAGATTCCAAGTTTCTTTGTGAGAAACAAATACAAATCTTTTTTAAAGTTTGCTTTTATTGTACTTCACATAGATAAAATTAGGAAAAAGACATGAAACTCTCTTTAAGCAAACTTATGAAAACATATTCTGATTTGTGCAATGATATTCACTTTTATTACATGAACTTGGATTCTTATATAAAAATGTTTTTGAGCTAGCAGTTTCTGTGAAAGGTTTTGTTTTTATTTTTTAAAGGTTAGCATACTCACAGCATTGGAAGTTCAGTTTCTTCATTTTATAAGAATTCTGGAAATATTAAATTTATGCAAGTCCTTATTGGTCTCTATGAATCAAGCAAAACAGAGCTTCTATAATTTAAGAGGTTTTATAGCTCAATGTATTAATACTCTCCAGAGGTAGAAAAATATTTCATGCCCACACGATAAAACGAAAATGCTTTTCTCAATTACTGACACAGAGATACACAGGAAGCTTTCAGCTTCAATTCTACAGCTGCTGACACAGGTCTAAAGTAAACAGAAACACAAAACTCCACCAGTACAGATTCTAAGGAGATTTTCTCCTTTCCAGTGAGCATAGAGTTTTTCCTAATTGGATTGACCTCACAAATAGACAAAGCAACAAATAAAAAAGTTGAACAGTCTAGATTATCTATCATCTCTTATCTGATAAAAAAATAGGTCCCCATTATGTTGACAGAGATAATCAAATGGTCATACCATATAAAATCAGATCTCCATTGTTTATACCAATGGATAATAGCCTATCAGTCTTGTATAGACTAGACTCATGTATACACATGGTGATCTCTACACTACCTAAGGATTCATTATTTACTAATCCCTGGGCTGAATGGTGGAAAAAATCATGGCCAAAACCATGAATTAGATGAAATACAGACAGAAAAACAGATTTGGCCAAGAAACAGGAACAAAATAAAAACACAAAATCAGAAGAGTAAAAAATAGAGACTCAATGAAGGAAAAGTTATATTGCCCTTAGGATCACTCCAAGACCCAAAGAGAGATGTTCCCAGGAGGAAACACCTCATAAGGTGTATGTACTTCTGGGACTGTACAGTAGAATAGACTCTATGAGGCGAGTCTTAGTGGAAAACCCCACAAAATATTAATGTATACTTTTCAAAAAGTTAACAACATGATTCATACAAATATAAAGATGTCAAAGATTTATTAATATTTAACTCATGAATGAGGGCTCTGGCTAAAAGGTAAAACTGGTTTAAAGAAGGATTTGAGGACCAAAGATTTATAACTTTCATTCCATGAATGGCAGGATGAAATATGCTTATCAAATTGAGAAAAAGCAGGTTATGTCTTACATAACAATAAAACCAAAAGAGTTAGTATTATTTTTTTCTATTGGAGAGAAGTCATTTCTACTGGAGAGGAATTATCACTTAAGACAAAAATCTACAAATTAATATGGATCTTCATAGAGTCTGGGGCTGTAATGAACAGTAAATAATGAGCCAAACAAGGATATATTCCCCTGGAAAATTGACTAAACCTTGGACATACCTGTTAGACAATGCCCTAGAAGGACATTGAAAAGTAAAGCTGGCATCTTCTGCCTTATTTCCAAGTTTTGGATAATTTTTCTGAACAGTTCTAATGTCTTTCAGTTCTTATAACATTAGCCAGCATTTCTCAGTATTATAAAAGCTTCGAGAAATGCTTGATTAACATTCATTTGCTACATCATGACATACTGCTTTTATGTCTTTGAAATCCTTTGTTAATTTACAAAGAAAGTCCTAAAATTTGATGTGGCATTTTACTTTTTAAGCCTTATGTTGGTCAAGGGAGACCCATCTATATTCATCAAAGTTTCAGTGGTGATTTTTTAAAATGTCCATGACTTTTTCCTTTGCTTCAAGAGGTGGAGGTAAGTTCCCCTCCCCTTGTGTGTGGGCTGAACTTGGTGACTTGTTTATAACCTTTCTTTTTTTTTTTTGAAGACAGAGTCTCACTCTGTTGCCCACACTAGAGTGCCATGGCATCAGCCTAGCTCACAGCAACCTCAAACTTGTGGGCTCAAGCAATCCTCCTGCCTCAGCCTCCCAAGTAGCTGGGACTACAAGCATGCGTCACCATGCCTGGCTAATTTTTTCTATATATTTTTAGTTGTTTGGCTAATTTCTTTCTATTTTTTAGTAGAGACGGGGTCTCGCTCTTGCTCAGGCTGGTCTTGAACTCCTGACCTTGAACGATCTGCCCTCTTTGGCCTCCCAGAGTGCTAAGATTATAGGTGTGAGCCACCGCGCCCGGCCGACGACTTGCTTATAACAAATAGAACATGGTGGAAGTGAT
>CAUYMX010093772.1:0-18464 GCA_963573855.1 Lepilemur septentrionalis | reverse complement strand
TATTATTCTTCTGTTCTCAATTTCGTTTAGTTCTGCTTTGATCTTTGTTATTTCTTTTCTTCTATTGGGATTGGGGTTGGTAAGCTCTTCCTGTTCCAATTCCTTGAGTTTATTCATTAGGATGTCAATATCCAAGCTTTTTGCCTTTCGGATGTGAGCGTTTATAGCTATTATTTTTCCTCGTAGGTATGCTTTTGCTGTATCCCACAGGTTTTGGTAACTTGTGAAGTTGGCCAATTAATTTCTTTCTATTTATAGTAGAGACGGGGTCTCGCTCTTGCTCAGGCTGGTTTCGAACTCCTGACCTTGAGCGATCCGCCCCCCTCGGCCTCCCAGAGTGCTAGGATTACAGGCATGAGCCACTGCGCCCGGCCTGAAGAAATACTTTGAATATAAAGTCATCTTTATATTTTGTAATCAAAAGAATCTCCGTTTTAGCCTGTCCTAGCTCACAGTTAGAATTGACAGGGACTTAAGAAAAACCTGGAAAAAGTAGGAGAAAAGGGAGAGAAATAAACCAACTGAAATGTTGAAAGAGTGAAGGAAATAAGGCTTGCGGCTCCTCTCACCCCGTGATCCTTTCCTTCAGCGCCAGCTATGGCTTCCACGAAATCACTTAAGGACGGTTGGTCTCGTTCATTCTGCCTTCTCTCTCACGTGGGTTTCCTTCGGGAAGCTCATCAAGGCGCTCGAACAGCTGCACCAAGTTGTTATGGAAACAGGAATTTTTAAAAGTCAATTAATTTTGCTACAAGGTGTCGTTAAGACCAGGTAAGGGTGGCCTTGAATAATCACGGCTCGTCTCCGCCCGGCAGGGTCGGCCCCGCTGAGCCGTGAGGGGAAGGGAAGCGTCCTTGATCGATTGTCACCCTTAACGATTCTTACGGGAAATGTGACCATAAACTCCGCTGGCTTTATTGCAGATGTGTGCATCCCGCTTTTAATCCTCCGTAAAATTGCAGCTTGGAGGGGTCACGCTGCTCCTCGGTCCCGATGAACGCAGGCAAGAGAAGGGACGGCGGGGACGGTTTCCCTTGTGAGAGGACAATGTCTCCTGCAGAGTTTTATGTTCTGAAAATTTTTGACCTTCTGACTTCAGGGAAATGAGCTAAAAGGCGTCTTGGGTGCAAATCGACATGAGGTCTGGGCTGTGGGCGGAGCTGACAGCGCAGCCAGGGCCTCGCACTGGGCTCAGAGGAGGAAAGTTCCAGGTTTCTCCTGCACAAACTCTGTCCAGCTTTCCCGGGGCTGCCTCTCCTCCTTGGCATTTCCCGGAGGGTCTGGGTTTGTTTTTGTTTTTTTGGTGTGGTTTGTAAATTTTGTTTTGTTTTCTTTTTTTAACCCCAGTCCTAGAAAAGTCCTCCACGGTCAAATAATTACGGGCTCCGATCCCAAACGCCGTCACGCGACAATTCCGCAGATTAAGACCCGAGTCCTCTGGGAAGAACTCATCTTAGTTGTGTTTAAGCCAGTGTGTCACAGACATTTCTGTCATTGAACCTACTTTTAAATATTTCCTTAGTTTTGAGTAATGCTTATTCACATCAGGTAGGCACACCTTGAGACAAGCCCCTTAGAGTAAAACCTTGAGGTTGAAATTAGTGAGCTCTGAACGTGGCTATTATGCTCAAAATATCACTTCGAGTTTATGAATATTTGTTTCCTTTTAACTAAATTCCAGCGCTAATGGAACCATTGCCTTTTTTCCCTCCTTCCTTTAAAAATATGTGTTATGTGTCAGACACTGACCTAATAGCTTTGCGTGAGTCACATCATAGAATCTGGCCCCGGCTTCTCCACGGGCACAGAACGCACATGGATGTGCTTGCATGTACAGGGCACGCATGCACACACGTGCACGCACGCACACGCACATGTTCCAGCAGAAGAAAAGGTGGAAAGGAAACGGCATCCCCATGTTTCTTTTCGAGCAACAGGTGTCTGCATAAAGGAAAGTCCTCCCTATCCACACGAGACAGTTCCGTGCAGCAGCAACCTGGGACTTCCGGTCACCAAACTGCAACAGTCATGCAGGCGGCAGAGCAGGTTCGGTGGCTGAGACGCAAGTGGGGGCGCAAAGCACGGCGCCCCCTTTCTCGGGAAAGACTGTGGGAATCCACATGGAGCCCCGCGCCCGGCGGAAGAGGCGGAAGCACTTAATTGGCTTGTCGGTTGTCAGGGAGGCACCACCAGCAGGAATCCAGCCAACATCAAACAAACAAACAAACAAACAAAAACTCGGTGTGCCGTTTCATGGACATGCCGCCTCGGGATTTTCTCACCTATTTTTCTTAGAATCTGCCCTGGCCGTCCGTTTCTGTTAAAATATTTGCTCAGCATATTGTACGCCTGAAAGAAAAGCGAACTTGCCATGACTTGGAAAAGCACCGAACGAGTAGTAGAAAGAGTTATTCCTCATGAATACACGTGCACATTTAAAACAGATGCATGCGGTTATAGTAGTATTCCCGACACCCTCACCTGTGCAGGCCACTGGGGGAAACATTTAAAAACAGGTAGTCTAACAACAGCAATAGAAATAAGAAATTCAGATGAAAGTAGTTTTCCCAGCCCAGCCCTGGACATGGCGCCCAGTGGCATCCTCTGACCACTTAGGAACAGGTTTGTGTAGCTCGTGGCATCACTGGAGCCACATCGGGACGGCTGGTACCTCCAGGGACCCGGCCGCAGTGGGCAGGAGCCCCAGCAGGCTCAGATGAGAATCCCACTGGGGATGTTGGAAGCAGCCCTTGGAAGGGACGATGCAGGTGACCCACCTGGTCGGGGACTTGAGTCATCAAGGTCCGGCCGGTGGACCGAGGGGGCAGGTCCAATGCGAATCTCTCAAAGCAGAAGCAAATCCAGGCAGATGCAAACCCGGGCACCGTGCTCAGCCTGAGCAACACACGGACTTACAGAACGGCGGTGTCACTGGGGGCCTGCCGTGGGAGGGACTCTCTGCCGGGGAAAGAGGGTACACAGAGGCAACAGGACAAAACGCCTGCCTTACGGAAGCGGCAGAGTACAGTCAGGCACCACGTGTGCTGGTTTGTCAATGACGGACCCCATTTTCTGCAATGCTCCCATTAGATTGTAAGGCTGTATTTTCACCACACCTTTTCTATGTTCCAATGCACAAATCATTACCATCGCGTTACAGTTGCTCACAGCGCTGGGGACAATGACGTGCTGTGCAGGGGGGTAGCCCAGGAGCCGTGGGCTGGACCACATGGCCTAGGCGCGTAGGAGGCGGCGCCGTCCGGGTTTGAGCAAGTGCACTCTGTGGTCTTTGCACCACGATGGACTAGCCTAGTGACGCCCTTCTCAGAACGAGTCCCTGTCATTAAGCAATGTCTGACTGTTGTTGAGAAGACAATTTAACGATATAAAGCAGCGGGAGGCACTAGATAGCGTAAGCGGTCTGCGGTGAGGCTGCCCCACGGCCACACCGCTGGTCTCCTATCGGTCTCCACCCGCTGCGGCGGCTCCTGGGAACTGTTGGCGTCAGTCCTTACCCAACACGCCGGCAGTACTTTGCAGCAGTGCAATTCTGGGGAACAGAGAAAACAGCATATTCCGGAGTCGAGATTTCTCTCCCCGTTCTCTGGTTAGGCATTCTCTGACAAAACAAAGTTTGCGAGTTTAAGTTAATGAATATGTATCGTGTACCCGGAGTCCTTGCCCTCAAGGGTTATTGAACCTGCAACATCACAGATGTGCAAAGAGGAACTCCCAGCAAGGAGGTGCCCCCTGGGTGGCGCAGACAAGGTTACCGGAGGATCACGGGAAATTCCTCGGGGAGGGCTGGCCTCCAGGTGAGGCTCCACGGTGGGGTGGGGTTGGGGGGCGCCCCTGGGAGGAGGGGAGAGCGCCAGGCGCAGGCGATGCCCGCAGCAGAGGCCAGACGGCCAGGAGGGCCGGGTGCTGGGGACAGCAGCAACTGCTCCGCCTGTCAGAGCCGGGGAGCTCTTGTACCCAAGAGGGGGCCACTCCAGCTCCTCGGGGGGGAACCACATGGCAGAAAACTTCCAAGGACACACAGAAGTGCGCCGGCTTTTCCAAAGCCAAAAAGGACTGACGGGGAAAGTTTTTGAGCCAGAAAGGGGCAAGATCTGCCATGTCTAAAACAAAAGAATTTTAACGTCGTCCTCCAAGGTGCCTGGATAACCGTGAGAGCCGGGTAGCGGGGCAGGGAGGGGCCGCGAGGCATCAGCATCTCGGGAGTGAGAGGCCCCGGCCCCGGCGGGGAGAGTGCGGCTGGCTCTTCTCTCCGTGTTTGTTTTGCTCGCAAAGAAACCCGCTGCTGTTACCGCATCCCACACTCTCATTTTTCTTTTAAATCGCTGCTTGGGTTAGGCATGACGTGGCTTGTAATGAGAAGGGTAAAGAGCCTTGTTCTTATTATCGTAATTTGAACAACAGATACGGAATGAAACAACAAAACAGCCGACACCATGAAAACAATTGTGAGCCCACTTTATGAGCTCTTCAGCCGAATTACATTTTGATAAACTCCGGTTCCGTCAGAGGCGAATGTGTTCACAAGCTCCCTGTTAGCAAGGTCGCCAGCGTGGTCTGAATGTTTCCCGCAGCCGTGGCTCCCTCGCCTAAAGAGAGACGCCGCCCCGGCTACGTAGGACAAGCGGGCGCGATGCTAACGAGTCTGACAGGTGGGTTCAGAATAGCAGCACAGACCTTCAATTCGTGAGGACGCGGCCGTTTCTGTTACCAAACCGGAGGCCGCTGCTGCTGCTGCGTTCGGGAATTCAACAGCCCGACATTGCTCACATACTCGGCATAGCTCTCGACCCAGGCTCCGCGAGATCTGCGCTCCGTGAATGCAGGGACGGCGGGAGAGGTTACAGGAGAGCATACAATTTCACGAACACGAATTACGCTTTTGGAAGAGTCCGTAAAGAACACGTTGAAAACATGCTTCGTGTGGTCTCTTTCACGGAGTCACTGTGTTAAAGCCACGTTGGTGGCAATAGCATGTTTCATGTAGCAAAGATACAATTTCAAATTCACCATCGTGCAGGTGACGTTAAGTAATTCATGCAACAAAAATTTAACTCGACGAGAATTGATTGTGGTTTGCTATTCTGTTTGTGTGCTTATGGAGAGACGAGGTGAGCTTTCGTAACACTCCTAAAGGACAGGTCTTCCTCGTCGCTGATTTTTTCCATTCGCTGCTCCTTGAGGAACTAGACACACGAACACACTGTGGGGCCAGGGAATGGGAGGGGCTGTGCCACAGAGAAACAGGGAAACGCGGTTTGCACAAGAAAGACATCCACCTGGAGAGCCTCACAGGTGTGAAGGGCATGAGACTTTGACTGACATCACGGGAGGGTGAAAATGTCACCAAATTCCTGCAGAAGCGCACTTTGGACGTGAACGTTATACCCAAGTAGAAAATAAAGAATGAGCTAGCACTTGCAGGAGCTGCCCAATTCCAGTAAAGTCTAACAAAATTCCTGAGCCCAGAAAAGAACTCCTTGGAAAATGCATTGAGAGGTTAATTCTCAAACCAATCCCGTAGCATTCAGGAGGAGAAAAAAGTTTTTAAAAAAATCATAAAAGTAGAAAGTCAATGCTTTTAAATACTCCAGGTAATTGATTTGAGGTGTTAGATGTCTTGAAGCCACAGTTGGTACTTGAGGGTTTTCTGGACGGAGTTTTCCCCGGTACTTAGCTTATTTGTAAGTTTCTATTAATTGTCCCAAGCCTATAGGGAAAAGGGTACTTTGAGAAGTCCTGCTTACTCTTTCAGAGTGCTAGGTTTACAATGAAACATATTAATAAAAAAATTAGCCTAGAGGCTTGTGAAAAAGAGTTATCGAGATAAACGGAGATTATCATTCCGCTACGTAATGGGAAAATAAAGATAAATTATTCTGAAATACCAGCGCTGATTTGCCTAATTAGCCTCTGACAGCTTAAATGTGTCCTCAAAAAAAAAGGTAATGCAGTGTGTGCTTAAGAAAACCCCAGATTAATGAAGTGTAGATGTACAAATTGCATCTGGTTAGATTATGTAATTCTGTCTGAGTAATTTTAATTACTGGGTAATTCAGGAACTTCCAAATTTTCTTAGAACTGAAATTTCTTATTTTATTTTTAAGAAAACTTATTTTGAGTTTTGCATCATGCTAAATATTTTGTGCATCAAGGTCTTTTCTTGATCATAAGGCTCATTCTCTCTCTCCCTCTGATGTTGGCGGTGTGGGAGAAGTAAGGTAAATGAACATAGAGAATTCTCCAACCATTTGTTTCCATTTAACGTTCAACAAGGGAAAGATTTGTTTCCTCTGCAGATTTTAAGAGATTTAAATAGGACCATTTACGTTCAGCTCAATTAAACTGCTGATAGTCCTGTTCTCTTAGCAGCGAAGTGTCCTTAACACGCTGTTTCTTCAGAAAAATAAAACAGCGCCGGCTGCCCAAGCCTTCCTCCTGCGGTGCACGGAACCCGCGCGCTGGTCATCGATCTGCACCTGCAGCTCTGCCACGGCTAGAGCATCGCAAGTGGACCTGCGAGTCCAGACCTGCTCCTTGGCAGAACAAAACAAGAAAGTCGGCCAGTTCTCAACAAGAGAATTTATTTAAAACACACACACACATACCCCACAACATATTTAAGAAATTAAAAATTGCAAGTCTTGGACATTTAGAAAAATAAAATAGACTTACCGTCCTCAAAGTCATCCTAGGAAGATTCTTCTGTTGAAGGCTAAGATAATAATTGACGTCCCTCACTTACAGGGAAGACTGTGTTGGTCATAACTGAGCTACCAGCACAGGTACGTGGCAGTGTGGGAAGCCCCTGCATGCAGCAGACCCTCAATTCTTTTCCACCTGCCCAACATTCGTTCTGTGTTCTCTGGATGCCAGACCCTAAGGAAACAGGGTGGGGAAGATGCACGTCCAGTTCTCTGGGAACCCCCGGGCCGGGTAAAATTTTTGTCCAAACAGTGAGAGGACAGAAGAGTGACTTCTTCTCCTAGCAACGCCCAGCTGGCTGGTTTCTGAGCCACCTTCCAAGAAGACATACTACATAGTAAATATATGGATATATATCTGTGATTAAAACGTTTGAAAATACTGCAGAGCTACCAACGTAGGATCTCCCGACTTCACAAATGAAAATAGAGGACAACCAGTTAAATTTAAGTTTCCTGTAGACGACAGGTAACTTTTAGTATAATAAGCAAGTTCCAAATATTGCATAGGACACACTTATGTCAAAAGTTATTTGTTTTTTTTCTGACATTTCAGCGTGTCTGTGTCATGTGTTTGCCTACAGCAAAGCAATGGGAGCCCGAGAGGCTACCGTCTGGAAAGCTCCCACAGACGGGGCTTCTCTGCCCAACAAGACACTTGCTGATTCCAAATATAGCAACTGAGACCTGGAGAGGCTAATGAGGTAAGAAACTCAGGGGACAGAAATTGAATATTAGGGCCCATCAAGGAGGAAGGGCTTTAGCCACCCTCCTTTGGTTGAGGTGCAGGAACAAAGACTGTTGCATCCTCAGGAAGATGCTGACATCCTAGCCCCTAGACCTGTGCTTGTGACCTTATTTGTACATAGGATCTTTGCAGACGATCAAGATAAAATGAGGTCATTAGAGTGGGCCCTGCTCCAGCATGACTGTGTCTTTACAGAACGGGAAGATCTGGACACAACCAAGAGCACAAGGAGAAAGCCAATGGAGATGAAGGCACAGCACGAATGGGGAGATGGTTCTGCCAATCAGGGAACCACCAGAAGCCAGGAGACCTGCCTGGGGCGGATTCTCCCTCACAGCCTCAGGAGGCCCCGACCCTGCCGACATCTCACTCTTGGACTCCCAAAAATGCACATCTCAGAGCTGCAGGGATCACGAGGTGCTACGGCAGGGTTGCTCCCATGACAGGAGAGGCCGGCGAGTCCAAATTTGCAGTTTGCAACAGAGGCAGGACACGCAGGCGAGCCCCAGGTGCAGACGAAGTCTGCTGGGGGATCCCCTTGTTCCAGGAGGTCAGTCTTTCTGTTTCATTCAAGCCTTCAACTGACTGCACAAGACCTGCCCACCTTAGGGAGGGCAATCTCTTTGACTCGAAGTCCAGCGATTTTAGTATTAATCTCATTTAAAGACACCCTCCAGGTCGCCACGTAAGCGAAAGCTGGCACGACTTTGTCATGCAAAAGACACCTGCTTGGGGGCTGCTAAGGAGGAGGGACATAGTGGGGCTTCACCAGAAAGAAGCGCTTCCAAGTGGGTGAGGAGCTGGTCGTCAGGGGGAGAGGGAGATGCTTGGAAGGGGTGGAGATGCTATCACGCGTCTCAGAGAAGCAGAGGGTTTGGAGGGGAAAGGAAGAGAAATGGTCTAGAAATACAGACTCACGCACTCCTCTTCCTCATAAAGAAGAACGGGATCAAGTAAACGTGTGGTCTTACCCCACACAGCTCAGAGCAGCGGTCTACCAGACGTCCCCTGTGCTCTCAGCCTAGTCCCTCCCCTGCCCTAACAGTCTTTGCAATGCCAGTAATGCAAAGGGACACATTGTTGCTAGCGGAAGATGAAACGGCGAATTCTGTAAAACGACAGTGACGTTTTCCATCCACTGTCTTGTAGACGGTGTTCTAACTACGTTCTAATTTGGGAAACAGACGAAGATCATCTCGCACAAATCCCCCGTTCCCTCGGCGGGGCACTTCCGTGTCTGAACGGTGACGTGCTGTTACTGAAGCAAGGGAGGCCCCGGTGGGCGTCGGTGGGAGTATCTGCGGGGATTTTGATAGATGAGGTAACCGATCTACTTGATAACCTGCACGCTTTACAAATGAGCTGTTGAACTCGCTGCCAAATTTCAGCCTTAAACCATGATTCAAAGACTCTATTGTGCATTTATAAAAGTGACGGCAGGCAGGGCGAGCCTCCTCCTTGAATTGGCACGAGAGAAAGGACGAGGAGAAGCCACCTGAGTTAGCAGGGAGCTTTCGAGCTGGAAGCATCACTTTGAATGTGTTTGCTGTAAAGGAAACATTTTAAAATAGGAAAGAAAAAAAAACAATCAGAAAACAGAGCAAAAGCAAACAAACCCAGCCATGGGTCTTCTGAATCCCATCTCAGCTTACACAGGTGTCTGCTCCTCCAATTTTGCCGCAGAGCTTTGCCTCCTCAATTCTGACCTCACCCTGCAAACATTGAGGAGGATATTCTCAATAGTTGCAGGAAATGATTCTCAAATCCCGGTTCAAGGAATAACGTCAGGTTGGCCGCCTCTGTGTCTCCGTGGAATCTTTGGAGAAGTGCAGACCCCAGGGTCCTGTCCCAGAATTTGTCATTCAGTGGGTCTCCGGCGGGGGCCAGGAGTCTGCACTTAGAGAAAAACTTGCCCAGCAGGACCGGCCAATCACCACTCACCATTAGCTAATGGACAGCACCACTGGGTCACTTTGATATGTACGTCATAGAACATATCAATATAATAAAACAAATACGGTAAAATTAGAGACTCTAATTTCCGACCGCTGATGCTCCTCTGGGCTGCGATATTTGGAGGATGATTGGGTCAAGAGCAACTGCTGGGATGAGGGACCCTGCTTCCTGACACCCCACCGAAGGCAGAACCCCGAGTCACAGGCAGGGAGATCTCCACGAGCCATTCCTCACCCAGCACCAGGGGACCAAGCAGGGTGATGACAAGCAGGGTGATGACAGGACAGAGCTGTCAGACAATTCACTTTCTGGTCTCGGTGACGCTTGGCAAGAACAGGAAGTTCATGTATCATTTCAATACCTGAAGTATGGAAAAGGCACTTATATCTCGTCACCCCTGTGACTGCAGTGGCCGATATGGTGAAGATTCCAACAGTGGACAACGCACCTGCACTGATCGTGGAAAGGTGACCTCTGTCCGTCCCTACTGTTAGCAACCCTGGTTCATGACGGACCCATGCCAAGCATATTTGTGAGCAGTTGGATTATTAACAGTTGTTTTCTAAAATGTAAGTGGGAAATAATGTATTTAAATTAATAAATGACCTGGTGTAATAAGTGATTTTTCCACACGCTGTAAGTTAATCACACACTGTAAGTCTGTATTGAGTGTATCACCTAAAGCTCTGAAAGCTTGTGTTTTCCCCTCTCTTACGGGGAAAATGAATGGATCTTTGTATCAGGGATGGCTTTAGATTCAGGTCTCTGAGCTCCGTGAATAATCACCGTGTGTCAGCGCCTAAGTTAACAGGCATCTGTCATGCATTTGTTTTGGGATGTTTTAGGGCCCTGTTGGAGATCTAGTTAGCTACTCCCCCCAGGACATGTTCTCTCCTGTTTTGGTAATAGACCCTCCGATTTTCAAGAAGGTGCCCAGCCCCCTGAACAAAGGCCACCTTCGCCAGCCTCCCTCACCGAGCGGTACTGCCAGGTGACTACGCTCCACCTGTGGGTGCAGCTTCCAGCAGCGCCCTGCGATGCAGCAGGTGTCCCATCCAACCCTTCCCTCCTCCCGGCTGGTGGCGTGTGGGTGAGGACGAAACTAGAGCCTTCTTGAGCGAGTAGAAGCCACGCGTTGGGCAAGACGGCAGGTAGAAGGACTGCCCGTGCGGGACCCAGGTCGGTCAGTCCCGGATGGCTGCCTCCACTTCATAGATGATATAAACGCCGCCTTGTTGAAGCCACTGCTGTTTGGGGCTTTTCTTATTTGCTATCAAACCTAATATTAACTGATTTGGGTTTCTTATAGGTTGACATTCCAGGCAGTTGAAACTTCATCTGGCAACCTTTGTACGACTTTCCTTAACTTTAGCCAAATCAGAGAGAGAGAAAGAGAGAGACCCTAAGGACAGTTTTCCACCAGGCCAGTAACTGTTTCCCTCCATCTCCGCTCATGGCCAGGAATAAAGTAAGTGGGGAAAAGCCAGGTGTGCAGGAGAAGGGGTCCCCGGGTCCCAGCACCCGTCTGTAGGTAATTCACAGCTGGCCGATGCAGGGGACCGAAGCCAGCCCTCCTGAGAAGGCCAGAGTGAATTATTTCCACAAGGAATGTCACGTCTGTCTGCCACAGCAAGAGACCCAGTGCGGAAACGCTGGTGTGTCTGATGAGAGGCACTCCACGGTGTAAAATATTACGGCACACTATGACTCATCGCAGTGGTTTGTGGCAAAGACAGATTCTTAGAGGCAACAGGCTATATAGTCTCTTGTTGTTTAATAGCGTATGTGCCAGCCAGACAGACATATGCCTTAACAGCTTTTAATTATTTCTACTGTTTGCTTACTTCTTTGCATTAAACACGACTTTCGTCTCTTGCATATTCCTCCGAAACCTCCATTCCCTCATCCTCTGTAATCACCGTCTTAATAATTGCTGCCAGGTCTGTGGGGATTTTTGTAAAACAATCAGCCTTTCTTCAAACCAAAACGGTTCCATTTACCTTGAAGTTCTTTTTTTTTTTTTTCTCTTCTTCTCTATTCATAGTTTCTGCTGATCTTTCCTGGCAGCGGGGAGGTTTCGACTGCTCCCGCACTGACTTGTTCGTTCACCCCGCAGGTCGCGGGCAGCCCTGTGTCACCATGACTCCCCTGGCAGCGGGACGGTTTCGCCCACAGGTGTGTCCCGGGGCTGAGTGGTTTAGCGTTAACTCCATCAATGTCACAGAGGGTTTTAGAACAGGTTTGTGCCACGGCATTCCCAGGATTGCATCGGTTTGGATTTAATGGACACAGAGTGTCACTGCGGAAGAACAAAGACGTTTCCATGCGGCTCACTGTGCACTTCATCAGGGTGACTCCAGAGACAAATCCTGAGGCCACTCACGGCACCTGCACTTCCTGCCAGGTGTTGCCCACGAAGTCAGCGCTGATCCCAGTGACGGAGGAAGGATGTGGGCTTGCGACCTCGCTGGGAGGTAGTCCAGCCTGGCCTATCACACAGCGGCACGGAGACCCGCACACCTGCGACAGGATGGGCCTGACGGGGAAAGAAGAATCGGGATGGGGGTGACGTGGGATCCTCTGAGACCCGTGTCTGCATCACCTGTGAGACCTGCAGGTGAACTGCCAGCTAGACGCAAAATGAGCCGTTGGTCGAATAGTCTTCGTGGTGCCTCGGACGCCGCGTCCAAACCGGGGGGCATCTCTTTCCATCAGGCAGGGGCGCGGCGCATTTCCGGAGGGTTCCAACAACACACTACCCACGGTGCCGGGAGCCTCAGCGCGGACGCCTGGTCATGTTGGCACCGTGCGCACCTGCCGCCCCCGCTGCTCCCCACCCTGCCGGGTCCAGTGCTCTGACCTCTGACCTCTCGTCCTCCAGACGAGCCCAGGAACCGGGGAGAGCCCAGGACTCTGAGTCAGAGGATCCGAAAGTCCGAATCAGGTTTGTCGCAGAAAGAGCAGATGCCCGGTTCAAGTCCAATGTCAGGTAGACGACAATTTTTATGCTGGGGACTAGTGAGTTCCAATTATTAATTATTCTCGTTTCTGAGAATGGTCAGTTTAGCCGGGTATCCCGCATATGTGTACATTAAATCTGGCAACCCTGCTCCCGGTTTAATTTCTGTCACTCATATAAACAAGTCGTTTAATTGGGGGTCCTCGTTTCCCTCCTTGCCAAGAAGTGGTGAGCTCTGGGAGGAGAAAAAGAGTTCATACTTACTCCCTGTACCTGGCCCTTTGCTGAGCCATTGAGTGGATGAGATTTGATTAACGGGTTTGGATGCACAATCTCGAGTGGGCCAAGCCTTGTGTTCTGTCCACGTCAGCACCCGAGACGAATGACAGAGACCCTCGGGAATTAAGAGTATTTTATCCTCACGCTAATCCTATGAGGCAAGAGCTATTATTTCTACTTCATTCACGACAACAATGAAACACAGTGAATTTGTCACAGAACCATCTCGTAAAAACGTGGAGTTTTTATCGCAGAAGTAGTCAGGAAGGGCACCGGACGGTGACGTGCTTCCAAAGCCACTTTCCCTTGTGACGCAGCTTCCCGACAGCTCTCTCCAATGACAAGGCAGACCTGAGTGTGAGCACTGGAAGTACTGAGCATCCGTGATTGGCAGACCGCCTTATTTATTCTTTCATTTTTATGCACAATTTAAGGGCTCCTCGAGTCTGAGAAGGGCCAATTGGAGTTGTCAGCAAGGCAAGTTATTGCAACACGGGCTGTTTGACATCGTTTTTTTCTCTAGTGGGAGCTGCTTTGAGAGGCTCTTTTTAACGATGCCGCGTCCTTCGCCTGCATGCGAAATGCAAACATAAAATGTGTCATTAATGAGACAGCCCAGATCTCTTATTCTCTCTCTGACCTTCCCCCTGCAATCACCCTGAGATGGGATCCGGGGAGTTTTAGGAAGGGCTGGTGCCCTGGGGAGAGGGGAGGATGTTTGCTGAGCACAGTACTTGGAATAAAAATAGCTGAAAGCTTAATGATATCTTTTTGGGTTATGTCAAAATGTCCCTGGGGTCAAAACAGTGGCAGCAGAAGAGTCACACGCGGACATCACGCTCGCCCAGCCGAAGAGATGCCTGGCGTTTGCTTAATCGTGAGCATTTCACTTCGGATGCAGAGTTTCCCACCAACTCTGCTGATTTTTTTTTTTTTAAATCCCTTTGTCCACCCTTTTCAGCAGTGTTTAGTTCTTTTTTTGGTTAAAATAAGAACAGCCAGAGTTCCTTCTAGGAAAGTGTATAAAACCTGCAGAGAGTTTAGAGACGCAATGGAAAGAACTGAGCATGAAATGCCCCCGTCTGAATTATTTCATGCCTCCTCTCCCGGACAGCAGCCAGGCGAGCAGCCCTCACCGCGTAAGGTCGCGGGTTCCCACCTTCCACGCTCAGATAGGCAGCAGAACCTCCCTCAGCTCCCAAGCATTTCATCTCTCGTCAATACTGTCAAGAGAATGAAGATATAACACAGTACTTGTCAGTGCAGAGTGGAAGCGTTTGGTAACAATGGGGTGACCCTTCCTCCGGCAAAGAGACAAGGACAGAGGGGGTCCGGTAACAGCTCAGATGCTCAGTGCCAGGATGAAGCAACGAAGAA
This sequence comes from Lepilemur septentrionalis, assembly GCA_963573855.1. NCBI lineage: Eukaryota > Metazoa > Chordata > Mammalia > Primates > Lepilemuridae > Lepilemur > Lepilemur septentrionalis. Next base: position 4,423 of record CAUYMX010093772.1, on the reverse strand, counting down.
TAAGCCTTCCTGGTTATTAGCGAGGATTGTGCTTAATTCTGGAAGAGCAGTGAACGGCTGGCGGAGAGCGATCTTCCAGAATTGGATCCCACCGTGTTTTCTCTCATCGTTAGGAGCAGATTTGTGTCTTGGTTTGTTGTCATAACGGCAAAAGATTTTGTCTCACTCCCCTCCATGATATTAGGAGACTCTCCTGTTGTAATCTGCTTGCCAGGGATGGCCTCATTGCTGGCATACCCGATCTGTATTTCCCTCCTTCAGATTCTGCCATTGTTTTTATGGAAGTTTACGTGTCGAGCAGCAAACGGTCTCTGCGAACGCAAACTGCGCAGCTGTAGGAGCCAAAGATGTCTGGTTCCCCTAGGGTATTTGTCTAAAATACATTGAGAAAAAAAATGTATTTCTGAGTTAGAAGCAGTATCTCTGATCCTGACTAGGCTGTACCTCTTTGAGGTCCAGACGCCCCCCTCCCCCGGAATCTGTATTGTTTTTTGGGGTAACCTCAGGATTTAGCCCAGTGGCCACAGAGGAGCTGAGGTAACCGCATACTTATTGAGTAAGTCGTAAATCTTTCCGTAGTATTAATATGAACGTCATACTCGGAACAAAGAGAAAATCCTGCTAGCTTCCATACAGAAAATAAACACATCAACACAAAGCAGCAACGGTGGAAAATTTTCAGAGTTCTCAACCCAAACAACAAAAGTTAGAAGGTGACAGAAAAATATCTTCAATACCGTGAAAGAAAATGACCTCTAACCTGGAATTCTATGCCCAGCCCAACTCCTAACTGAGAATGGGATTAGAATAAACACATACTCAGACATGCACACTCCCAGCGTCTACCTCTGAAGTCCTGAGGGATCTATTATACTCCAGAAAAGACAGATGCATAGATGAAAAGCCGGGGTTCCAACACGACATGGAGGGGTCTCCAGTGCTGGCGATAGGGATGGGAGGACGGCAGCTGTCAGGTGTGGTGTGTGTCCAGCGTGTCCTGGGGCAGGTCAGACCTCACTGGCCACGTTCTCTTTCTGTTGTGATTCCCTCTGTCTGGTGTGTGCTGAGTCTATAGGTGTGCTCTGTGTCTACAGGTGAGCTGTGAGTCTACAGGTGTGTTCTGTGTCTACAAACAGGTGAACTCTGAGTCTACAGGTGAGTTCTGAGTCTATAGGTGAACTCTGAGTCTACAGGTGTGCTCTGAGTCTCTAGGTGAGCTCTAAGTGTACAGGTGAGCTTTGAGCATATAGGTATGCTCTGTATCTATAGGTATGCTCTGCATCTACAGGTGTGCTCTGTGTCTACAGGTGAGCTCTGAGTCTACAGATGTGTTCTGTGTCTACAAACAGGTGAACTCTGAGTCTACAGGTGTGCTCTGAGTCTATAGGTGAACTCTGAGTCTACAGGTGTGCTCTGTGTCTACAGGTGAGCTCTAAGTGTACAGGTGAGCTTTGAGCATATAGGTATGCTCTGCATCTACAGGTGAGCTCTGTGTCTACAGGTGAGCTCTGAGTGTACAGGTGTGCTCTGCGTCTACAGGTGAGCTCTGAGACTACAGGTGAGCTCTGTGTCTACAGGTTTAATCTGCTCTGGAAAAGGCATGGGCTGTAGGACACAAGTCAGGCAGGTAGCTGTAACACGGCAATTCTTAAGTAAGGCTTCCCTTTGCCTCCTGTCTTTCTGACTTACATTTTCCCCAAAGAAGGAAAAATAATTAATTTCTTTTAATTTCAAACCTCTTTCCTTTCACATTTTGTGAGCCTGAAGGCTATATAGGAATAAATCTAAATACTTACAATGTCCACACAGTAATGTTTACAAAAAGAGTAGCTAACATCAACGGGAACGCAATCGAGACTTGCTCCAATGTGCCCAGATGCCGCCAGACACGGTGTGACGACTCAGTTCCCAAGCGCCTTCCAAACGCTGCCGCAGGGAGCACGGGGCAGGATGAGCTACGTTCTCCTCCGAAATATGACTTCACTGTAGCACTGAGGTTTTCAGGAAAGACTTGCAGAGAGATCTCTATCTTTTCTTTTCCAGCTAGAATTTATTGCCAATTCTACCTTCAAAGTTTCCAAGTGAGGCTTTTACTAAGAATAGCATTTTGCCAGAAAGAGTAACCCCTGAATTATAAGGGGAATTTAAAATAGAACGTGATTTTTCTTCCACCTATTATTAATGTGTGTTGGTCCATCCGGTACTTCCCTATGCCGTGGAAGAAATCACACGTCCACAGTGGGCAAAAGGATCTCTTGGTGTACAGCCCTGAATCTAACTGTGATAGGTTTTTTTTTTTCCTTTAATGACTATTGGTCATTATTTTTTCATTTTGCCTGCTAACTTTATCATGATGAAATACTCCGTTCTAAAACTCTACCCCCACACCATTGCAACATGTACTATGTTTGGATTATTTCCCTTTGCTACTGATATTGCCAAATTCCCAGAGACCGTCTGCATGTTTTGGCAGCATGAGCAGAGGTTGCAACGGCCCTTGTTTTCGCCCTAGCTGGCCTGAGTCAGCCGATGGGAATTCTGATTGCACACCCTCAGGCCAAGATGTGGAGCTGGTTTGGAAAACTTTTGGAAATACCAGTCCAAGAACATTTCTTTCCTATTTGTGCACATCGGTCCTTTTATTTCCTGCTGAGAATTATTTATATCATTCAGAGTTTCCAAGCACAGATCATGACTTTGAAATCCCATGGTTTCTGAAAATTTTTCAGATAGGAAAAGGAGATGAAATAAACCAGTAATTAGGCAGCCAAACTTCATTCTTTTGCTCTTTGAAAAACAAGCATTTTCTGTCCTTTTTTTTTTTTTTCCCTTTTGCAACCTTCCCTTCTCTCTCTAACCTGCCAACATTTCATAGACTGTGATTCTTTTCTCTTAATTTCACACAGTCAGGACGCCGGTTGAAAGACAATGGTCTTAACATACTGAGTGCACCAAACCAGCCAGAGAGTTATCACAAACACACACATGCACACGTACACGTGTATACACACACACACACACACACACAGGTCAAGTATGTCACCAGCTGTCACTGGTTGAATGTCCTTCAGATAAAAGCAGAACTTAATGAAGACCATCTCTCCTACATTTATCCAATTCTGGATTTCACTTGAACTGAAGAAATTATCATTGGTTTATTTTTTCACGCCCTGCACAATCACTAAGCCGAGAGTGTGTATCAGGCACTGTTCAGACAGACTCACGGGCTGTGCCGCTGACAGCAGCGCCTCGGATCTGATGGGACTTCCACTAGCCCGGAGAGGCAGACAGTGCGCACACCAAACCTTTCCTATGAGAAAGGGACAGGTGGGAGGATAGAGACACAGCAGAGCAGGGTGACGGTGAAGATTCCAAAGGCTTCATCAGGTCCTGTGGTCGGGAAGGGCCTCTCGGAGAAAGCGGCTTCTACGCTGAGCTGTGGGCGAGAGGAGTCAGCCGCTTGCAGAGGTGGACTCAAGTCACGTAAGAAACAGCGAACACCTCATTTAAGGCCCTAAAAACAGAAACAAGCGCGATACCGACGCATTTGCCGAAACAGGAAGATTGGGAGAGGAAGCCGAGCTCTGTTTGGGATGGGGCAAGGGTAAGACGCCTGCAGATATGCCTAAGTGAAGAAGCCAAACAGACAGCTGGATAACAGAGTTTGGAGAGAGCTCAGCGCTAGAGATGGAAGTTTGAGAGTCACAGAATCCTAGAGTGTTTAAAGCCATAGGATTAGATGACCTCGAGCATGATGAATGGAGACAGAAGGGAGTCCAGACCCCCAAGTGGTCCCAGGGGGTGTTCTGGACACCTCGCTGCTTAATTTTTCCCTGTCTCATTTTCTATGTAAAACACTAACACCAGATGAAAAATACAGGAGAAATTTAGAGAAAAGACAGTGGAAAACTTTGATTTTCTAGTAGTCCATGGGAGCACATTTCCTTTTCCAAAGGACAAGACAGAAATCAGCCTTGGGTAAAGGAGCTAGAATTTAAACAGAGTCTGAAACTACATGGATGGTTCTAGAGAAGATGACCTGCTAATTTAATTCCAAATTGATCATTTGATTAAAAAAAAATCTATGAGTATCATTTTTGGTGGGTTTGGCCTCATATCTGATGGGTTCATTCCAGAAGATCAAACTGGTTCCCGTAATTCAGGCTTGGGGAGATGCTAAAACATAAACTCTGTAAGCCTGGCCCCGTGTGCACTGTAGTTTACATATTTAGGGTATTCTTTGAGACTAAGGTGTGGCAGTCTTAGACTAAAATCTTCCACTCACTGAATTTTTGATGGAGACTTCTGAGTCTCTGTAGCTGGCTTGCCAAACATGGAGATGTCCTGTCTCCTTAGCAATCAAAGTCACATGTAATAATCTAGAACAATTCAAATACTGCTCATCTTTGTTGTAGGTAAGCCT
>CAUYMX010093766.1:0-16753 GCA_963573855.1 Lepilemur septentrionalis | reverse complement strand
AGTTAAAGGAAATGTGGTTTAGAGCCGCGGTCCCCAACCCCCAGGCTGTGGACCAGTACTGGTCTGTGGCCTATCAGGAACTGGGCCGCGCAGCGGGAGGTGAGCAGCAGGTGGCGAGCTAGCGAAGCTTCGTCTGTATTGACAGCTGCTCCCCATCGCTGGCATCATTGCCTGAGTTCTGCCTCCTGTCAGATCAGCGGCGGCATTAGATCGTGCATTATTGTGAGTTGTATAGCCATTTCATTATGTATTACAATGTAATAATAGAAATAAAGTGCACAATAAATGTAATGTGCTTGAATCATCTTGAAACAACACCACCACCCCACCCCACCCCCGCCACACCTCCTTCCCAACGCCCGGTCTATAGAAATTTGTCTTTTGTGAAACTGGTCCCTGGTGCCAAAAAGGTTAGGGACTGTTGGTTTATAGCATGCTCTTAACTCTTGAACTTGGTTTTTTTTTTTATTGAGACAGGGTCTTGCTCTGTCACCCAGGCTGGAGTGCAGTGATGTGATTATAGCTCACCACAGCCTCAAACTCTGGGGCTCTAGTGATCTTCCTGCCTTCACTTCCTGAGTAGCTGGGACTATAGGCACTCATCACTGGGCTGGGCTTGAAATTAATTTTAAGGAAGATAGTGCTGTCCTACTTTAATACATAGTTGAAGGACCATGGCATTCTCGAACTCCTGGCCTAAAGTGATTCTCCCGGCCTCCCAGGGTGCTAGGATTACAGGCCTGAGCCACAGCGCCCGGCCTGAGGACCATGGCATTCTTATGTTTAAGAAACTACAAACACTGCACACATCAACAAATCTATACAAAATTCTGATAGCATCTTTACTAATGAAAATGAAAAACTTCTGAATAAACCCGGTAGTAAGGTAAGCAATTAATAAATTTGGTAAAATACTAAAAGTGAAGTGCCTATGTAGGGGGAGTTGTATTTCCCAGAGCATTGGAGGGGCATCATCAGGCAAAACTACGGAAGGCTTGCTTCCTGGGGGACACACTTACATTGCTCTGCAGGTCATAGGCTTTCCGGGCTTGGATTATATCATTCTGGTCAGGGAAGCAAGACCACTGGTGCAGGTACTGGCGATAGTCCACATCGCTTGCTATGGCCTGGCCTTCTTTGGCAGCGTTGATGGACACCATGTCCACCGGGATGGTGATCTTGGCCTTGTTATCGTTGTAGGCCTTTTTGTACAGCCTGTCATTCTGCATCTTCAACACTTTTGCAGCCCAAACCAGTTTAGGGTCTTCCTTGGCGGTGCGACATCCAATGTAATGGCCTTTCTGTTTCTCATAAGTAGTTTTGTACAGATACTGGTAGATGTGCACAGAAAAAAGAAGAGTAGTCTTTGCAAACTCACTTTTTCCCGAGAGCCTACTCAAAATCATTCCATCTCCCCTAGATTACCTTTTGTGGGGATACTGTTTTTGTTTAAATTCGTACTATAAGTTTTGCTACATTGGGTTGTCTTCCGTGTCTATGTGCATGAAAATATTGTGAGCCCCTCTGAGGCAAGAACTGCACTTCTGAATTATCTCCCGATGTAACCTTGTCCGGTGTTCCTCAACTTCAGCTGTTTTGCTACAAACAAGTACGACCTGTACTTCATAATACTTTAAATTGAATTAATTCTTTGTTTAAATAAATTTATTTTTAAGTTGTAAACTTATTTTAAAATTTTATTTAAAAATGTACAACCCTACCTAAATGGAGAAAAGTTTTTTCTAGCACACATTAAGACAATCATATAACTATTTTAAAAATACTTGTCCATACACTGCATAAAATTATCACAGGAACCACTAGTAGTATGCATGCCACACTTTGAGTCACAACAGAATTCTTCATACTCAAAGAATTAAATCTCTGTAAGTGCTCGTAAATTAACTGATGTTGGGAAGATATTGAAAAGAGATTCAAAATCTGTGTTTGAATGTAAGAATTACAGAACCAAGCACAGATGCCAGAGGATCCTCAAATTGTTATAAGAGTTGTACTTGAACTTGGGATTGTTAAACATACTAACAGTGACCTGCATTCTATTTAAATATAATTCCTGTAGAATTATCCTCCCTGTGTGTCTACTAGTCAGTGTTTGTGAAGGCTGGGCAAGGAGGAGCTCTTACGTCACTGGCAATGTCCCTGGAAGCCTTGGCGTGCTTGATCCCAATGGCATCTGCTCGCAGGTCATAACCAGTCATCTTGACGTCTTCCCAAGCTTGCTGGTATTTTTTCTGCAAGTGGAGAGTGCAATGCCACAGTCATTCTGAAGAGGGGGCTACTTAGCATTACCGATGTGTTCAAAAACATATTAGCAATTACACTAACATTAGTCTCTCCTTAAGATTTATAAAATAAGCTGGTTTCATAATGAACCTGAGTTCCAGGAGATTTTAAATGACATTTAGTAAAGCTCTCTGCCAATAATTTTTTTTTGAAGAAGGACATTTAGGAGACAGTAAATCATGTAAAAATCAGGAAAAAATATGTATTGTTTGACTTCTCGTGGGAAAAAGCAATGATGGCCTACTAAAAAAAAAAAGACATAAATATTATTTATATGTGTATCTGTAAGTTTTAGGTCATTTTTTTGGAGAAATCACTGCATTTTTCCTTCCAACAAAGATAGAGACACATGTCTCTGTGTTATAAACACACACACACAGACCCACACAGCTACTTATCATTATCTTAAAGACTAGAAATAAAAGCAATGGTAAGAAAATGCCTTTTGCCAAACTCTCTTTGGAGTGTATCAATAAGAGGGCTGGTTAGGCAGAGAGCACTTTGACAAACCAATGCACGTGTACAGTCTCACATTGCTGATCTGTACGGCGTTGATCTTGGACTGCAGCATCAGCGGCGTGTCAGCTGGGATGTTCACATTTGCCTTCTCTCTCTCCCAGGCATCCCGATACAATGGCTGGTAAAAATGAAAAACGACGGGGTGGTTGATTGGTAAATAAATCAATTACCACGTGAGCAGAATCATGAAGTCACAAAGTACACTTGAATACACTTAAAATGAATAAAATCATAAGTAAATTTTATAGTAAATTAAAATGAATAAAATTATAAGTAAAATTAAAATTTTTAGGTAAAATCAAATAAATAAAGTGAAATGAAAAGTTCTCTTTGGGGATTCTCTGATGAAAGTATAAAGATCACATTTTGTCTTCATTTGCATTTTTATTTAAAAGGTGCCAATAGCGACTTCAGCAAGAATACATTCATGTGTGATACAGTATACATTTTAAATGAGTCAGAAATATGGTAGTGAAATTATTCTTTTCCATTTGTTCACATCTAATTATCTGACAAGTCAGTCCACATTGGAGGTAACTATGATAACTCCCCATTGCTAATCAGAACCTGATTTTTTGGCCCAGAGAACCGTCATAATGTCTAACATTGGAGTTGTCCCTGGACTTCTCAACCTATTTCATGATTGAATGGTAATAAAAAGGTGGCAATTTTGTGATTATAGTATTCAGTGGCGGGTCTGTATTACAAGCCGGATTTCAAAATGTGATCAAAGTGTGTATCAGGGTTTGTAGAACATGAAGGTGCCCACCACGTGTGTACTGACCAAAGACTTAACCAAAGCAAATAAAATACAGAGACTGCTGATTGACTGTCTGAAGATCTATCTGGGTTCACGTGTGTTCAACATCCTAATGCTGACATTAGCAATCGAAGGTTCACAGTTAGAAGTCTTTAGATTTCTTCAATTTGTCTGAAAGCATCACCAACCCAGCTTACCTCACTGATGTGTACAGCGTTGATCTTTGCCAGGATTACTTCTGGAGTGTCCACAATGCTGGTGAATTTGAGGGCCTCTGGCCTTGTCCGATACAACTTTTCATTCAAGAGATTCTGGGCATTCTTCACTCTCATCACTTCCACAGAACCCTCTGGCAACCATCCGATACCCTTCATCCATTCCAGGTCTGCTTTGTACAGGTACTACATGAAGCAGAGGAACACAAGGGCAGAAGAGTCAAATTAGTTCCCAAGAGCGGGATGCTTGCAAACACACGCCATCTCTATTTAAATCAGTGGGGGCCAATGTCAGGACACTCAGGGACCAACATTAAATGCTAATACTTGGGTGTTACGTCTCTGGCACTCATCTCTGGCAGAAGTTCACAGCATCTTGCAGGAATTGGAACAAGGCTCACAAGTGGCACTTGGTGGAATGACAGAAAACAATGGCACATAATTTTGTTTTTACACTACGTTGAGTTTCTACGCTCACCCCTTGAAGCCTGCCATTTATATGTGCCACTGAGAGTAACATCTGTAGGATTTTAGGAGGAAAGAGCCTTAAATATATGCATAATGAGAAAAAAATACATACCTGTATCTATATCCATCCCCCACCCCCATGTCAGGTAAATGTGAAATCCAACGTTTCCATATGCTTACATCTATTCCTGAAATTTAGACGTCTGATCCTGCAAAGGTAATGGATCAGAACAGCTGCAACTGAAATTTTCTGCCTAGTCACATAGATGAGACACTGATTTTCATCTTGGCGAATAAGGTTTTGCTACTATAAGAAGGAATCCTCTATAAGATAGAAAATGTTTAACAAAAACTCTACTACCATGAATTGTACAGAATATGTTAGGTTCTGTTAATATCACCATTTAAACTATGTCTCTGGGGAATGCACTGTGATTAAACACACAGACACACATTTCCCCGGAGTGTGGTGACAACATACGCACATCGCTCTGCAGGTCGTAGGCTTTCTTGGCCTGGATCACGTCGTTCTGATCTGGCAGACATATCCACTGGTGCAGGTAATTGCGATAATCAACGTCGCTAACCAGGACCTGGCATTTCTTGGCTTGAACAATTGACATCATGTCCAATGGCGTGTTGTAAATTCCTTTAGACTTCTCATAAGCTTTCTTGTATTCTCTGTCACTCTGGATCTTGGCAGCGTGTATCGACCATACCAACTTGGGGTCATCTTGTAGGCTGCGGAAACCCACGTGGTGGCCCAGTTGTTTACGGTAACCTTCTTTGTATTTGTACTGAAGTTGTGAAAAATCAGATTAAAAAAGACATATGAAAATAATGCATTGAGAGGATTTTTCCTTAAATGATTTCAGAATATTTTCTTTGTCTAAATGTAAATTGACTCAACACTGGCAGTCATACATTTCAGTTCACTTTAAAGGAGTTAAATAGGACTATTTTAGGTAGCTTCATAGAGGACATGAGTGAATCAGGAGGGAAATAGTATGGTAAACAAGAGTAATAAAAAAATAGCTAATACTGACAGAGTGATCACTATATGCCAGACACTATTGTGAGTGCTTCAAGCGTGTTAGGTTGATCCATATGAAACCACTGAGTTTTTCAGTCAAAAATCATTGAATAGCAGCAATTACAATTGAGTTGATCCTCACAATTCTTTACAAGGTAGATACTATTATTATTGTATCTTTCAGATGGGGAAATTTGGGCACAGTGAGGGTAACTGCCACCACCAAGGTCCCCTGGCAAGAACAGCATTAGGTCAAATGTTCTCCCAGGAGTCCCCCAGGAGGTATCTCAGGTACAGGAGAGGTTGTATGTGTGGTTTTGGAGACAGACAAGAAAGATGTATGTTTCAGAGATGGAAAGCAAGCTTGTAGGCTTGAATCAGAAGATGACAACAAAAATGTCTGTGGACAAGAGTTTCCATCTGATGAGTGTCTTAAGACTAGAGTAAGTTGCTTTCTTTTTGTTTCCTATGTTTGGACAACCTAAGCAAATTTGGACAAAAGGAAGAGAGAAAACTAGGAATAAGGTAGATACTGTGGGCCAGCTGTGGTTATTAAAGGTAAAAATAAGGAACAAGAAGGAGGAAACAGTGGATAGATGAGACAAAAACAGAGAAGACCCAGAGAAAGAGAACAAAGTGGCTTAAATATTTGGAGCTTTTTAGAGGCATGAGATGGAGTTGTACTAAAAAAAAAAAAAAGATTTGGAGCTGGGATTAGAGTGGGCTTGGTAGGATAATTATTTTCACTGTTAGTAAGTTTCAAAATCAGAGTTAAGTAAACTCAAAGGTTACTAAGAGTATTCTATATAAGTCTCCATTATAAAATTTTGGATGTAAGATGTGATTTCAGTCTTAAGTCTTATATGAAACCATCATCTATGATTTATATTTATGGAGAATGTCAGAAGTATTTGAGAGATAAAATGACATTGTATTACTGAATTTTCCCCAAGAATTTCATATAGACTCTTCATGATATTTTGTTTCTACTTAGAAACAGCATAGAAGTTATTTATACATATATCTCACCTATGCTATGCTTAATGTTTTCTATCCCATTTTAATATTTTTATTTTACTTATCTATTTATTTTTTTGAGACAGAGTCTCACTCTTTTGCCCGGGCTAGAGTGCAGTGGCGTCAGCCTAGCTCACAGCAACTTCAAACTCCTGGGCTCAAGCTATCCTCCTGCCTCATCCTCCCAAGTAGCTGGGACTACAGACATGTGCCACCATGCCCGGCTAATTTTTTCTATATATATTTTTAGTTGTCCAGCTAATTTCTTTCTGTTTTTTTTTTTTAGTAGAGATGGGGTCTCGCTCTTGCTCAGGCTGGTCTCAAACTCCTGAGCTCAAACGATCCACCCGCCTCGCTTCCCAGAGTGCTAGGAGTACAGGCGTGAGCCACCACATCCAGCCCCATTTTAATATTTTTAAATAGAGAAAGCCTTTAGCACAAGACAAAATGCGATTGTTTGCATGGATTCAAAAACTCAAAATTCTTGAAAAATAGTCTATGTGTTCTAGAGTGGAGAAAAACTGTAAGAAAATAGAAGGAAGTGTACCTCACTGGCAATGTCTCTGGAGGCTTTGGCTTGCTTGATTTCAATGGCATCTGCTCTTATGTCATAGCCTTTCTGCTTGGCCTCGTCCCAGTCTTTTTGGTAGAGTTTCTATTGAGGGAAAATACAGGTTTGTTTACAAGAATGGAAAAATAAATGATTATATTCAAAGTCATCAAAATATAAATCATAAGGCATAATGAAATGTAGACAACAAGAAGAAAGCATTCATTCCTGAGTTGTTTTGGTTGTTGGCTATTTACTTTGGTTGTTTACTATATACTTTGTGGAGTACAGGACACTTCTGATTAAAAATTTAAAGCTAAACATCTAACTCTATTAATGTTTGAATATTTACATTCATTACTATAGGGTGTGCATTAGAAAACATCCCCCTACACCATATATGGAAGCTAAGAAATCAATGGAGAGGCCAAAAAACCTGAAAAGATTTCTTTCCTGATTCCGGCCTTTGATTTTTCAGACATTTCTGCTAAAGGGATGTGACATAGATACCCTGCTGTTTGGATCTAATTAAAAGTTGCCTTCTGGCTTTCTTATGGCCTCGAAATATCAAACAAAGTCCTGGATCAATCAGAAGACCTAAGAATCCAACAGAGACTGTTGAGAGTGAAGGAGGCGCCAACAGGATTCGGTATCCCAACACCTGCAACCTAGGCACCCGGCTGTGTGTCCAAGTGGATGTCTAACAGGGAACATTTCCATTCCTGTTGCATTGGGAATGGTGGCTGAAGAGAAAATATCTAGCACCAAAAGCTGCAGATGTCCTAAAGTAGGTCATTTGTCCATTATAACACCCTCCCCAAGCTGACAGATATTGCCCCATACTTAAGCCTCTTACATTGCTGATTTGCATGGCATTGATTTGGGCCTGCAGCATGGTCGGGGTATCCGAAGGAATGGTGATGTTGACTTTATCTTTATTCCAGGCATCCTGATACAGTTTCTGTGGAAAGAAGGGAAACAGAAAATGGATATCTGAAATATTAAGTTTTAGCGACTATGCAATCTGGAAAAATGTTTTTATGTATGTTTATAATGGTTCATTTTATGTGTCAACTTGGCTAGGCCATAGCACCCAGATATTTGGTCAAACAGTATTATAGATGTTTCTGTGAGGTCATTTTTCAGATGAGATTGACATTTATATCAGTAGACTTTGAGTAAAGCAGACGGCCCTCCTTAATGGGGGTGGGCCTCATCCAATCAGTCGAAGGCCTCCTGAGCAGGGAGGAATTCTGCCAGCCGACTATCTTTGGGCTTAAAGTGCAACTCTTCCATGGGTCTACCCTGCTGGCCTACCCTGCAGACTTTGGACTTACCAGCTTGCACAGTCTCATGAGCCAGTTCCTTAAACTCTCTCTCTCTCTCTCTGTACTCTTACTCTCTCTCTGTATATATATACACACATATAAATATATATACACACATATAAATATATATACACACATCTTATTGGTTCTGTTTCTCTAGAGAACACAGACTAATACAGTGTTATACTATTTATTATGTAGCATTACACTACATGTCTTAGTACTTAATAGGAGTTAAGTAAATATTTGTTATCCTGTTATCCTAAATTGCCATGGAGTGACATTTTTCACTACAGTGCTTCAAAGCGTGCGTGGTAGGGGAAAGGCATGTTGGCATTGGTCAGAGTTGTACTTTGTGTGTGCCTTCACCAAACTGCTCAAGAGATTCTTAGTGTTGCTCCTATTACCAAAATTCTTGGAAGAGGAACAGTCTACTGGCTCAGTTTGGGCGATCGTCTGAAAACAGAAGCCAGAACAAAGAAACCTTGGTAGTCAGACGGTTCTTACCTCACTTATCTGCAGAGAATTGGCTTTTGCCAGGACAACTGCTGGAGTGTCAACGATGCTAGTGAACGACAAAGCTTCCGGTCGCGTTCTATAGAGTCTTTCATTCACCAGGTCTTGAGCAACCTTCACTCTGTTCATTTCCACGGAGCCTTCCGGCATCCAGCCAATGCCACGCAGCCACTCCAGGTCTGCTTTGTACACACTCTACGAAGACGTCAGACAAAAGTGTCATTCCAAATGTTAGACATACCTCCTTCTCAGTTGAAAAATAAAATATACGGGGTGGAGGGGCTGATAAGCATAGCAGATGGCTTTTCCAAAAAAGTAAGACCTGAGATCTTAACAGGATTCAGGGTTTTTAATATTGATGACAGAAGTAATCTGTTAAAGCATAATTATTTATACTAGCCACGAATAATAATAACTAGCAATAATGCTGAATTCCATGATATAATTAATGGATATTTCAAAAAATGATATAATTGAAAAATTTTGAAAGAGAAATTTTGTTGAATCTCATTCCATTTTAATCTTGTAATAACTGACCCAAGGATACGCTGTTTAGTGTTTTAGATCTAGTATAACAGCAGCAACTATTTTAAAAATATTCAGATGATTTATATTTGTCTCAAATATATTTTCATTGCCAGATATTACAAATGACATGAAGAAAACAGTTTAGAATCTAGGTCAGGCAATAAAGGACATGACCTCAGTGTGGGGCTCTGCATCTCTATTTTTTTGCTTCCTATAACATAACTCTTAAAGAAGGGTTTTGTATTAAACAACGTGAATGGTGCTCCCTGCCCCTCGCCCCTGGTGTATGCAGTGCATAATCTATGGGTCTGTTCACATGGGCACTGACCAGACAATTAACAAATCTACAGCCTCCCAATCCCCCTTCCCAAAGTTCGCGTTACGTACATCACTCTGCAGATCATAGGCCTTCTTTGCTTGGAGAATGTCGTTTTGATCAGGTAAGCACGTCCAGTGATGCAGGTAATTGCGATAATCGACGTCACTGACCAGAGTCTGACATTTCTTGGCCTGCAAGATGTCTAACATGTCCACTGGGCTAGAGAACTTGGTCTTCCACTTCTGGAATTCCTTTTTGTACTCCCTTTCACTGTGGATCTTCCCTGCATGTATAGCACACATAATCTTTGGATCATCTTCAATGCTCTGGGCTCCAATGTGGTGGCCTTTCTGTTTCTCATATGCTTCCTTGTATTTGTACTAAAATGACAAAAATACATGTTTAGAAATCCAGTTTTGGAACCGTACTCATGCTAACAAGTATAGATAGTATGAAATGGACAAGAATTTCATATTACAAACATTTTGGCATCTCTGAACTATTTAAAACTATGTTTTACACCATCATAAAAATAACCATAGTATAATCATGTATCTTAGTTGCTGGAAATTTTCCCCACAGCAGTTCTAACTACAATTCCAAAATGTATTTTTCTTCTCTGTAACAACAAACGAAAAGGTCTTGGAAGGTAGGAAGTGGCCCTGGGGGAATACATGTGGAAGCAATTGCAAAGTATGGTCCACTAACCACAATATGGGTTGTTCAGTATCGTGGAGACCAAGGGGAATCAGAAGGAAGGTACTCACATCACTGGCGATGTCCCTGGAGGCCTTGGCACTTTTGATGGAAATAGCATCTGCTCTCAGATCATAGTCCTTCATCTTTGATTCATCCCATCCCTTGGTGTAAAGTTTCTAGGCAGAGGATAATACACAACGGAAAATATAAGTGTTTTACAGGTTAATAGGCCAATTCAAGAATGGAAATTCTTAAGGGGGAGAAGCATTTTAATTACTCCTACAAATGTTAAAACAGGAATCAAGAAATTGCTCACCTGGCTGATATTGGCAGAATTGCTCTTGGCCAGCAAGATTTCTGGGGTATCCGGCATCACGTGGATGGAGGTTTTGTCAGAATCCCAAGCTTCCGTGTATAAATGCTATGATGGGAGGGAGTGGAAGACCTTTTGTTAAAGCCAATAATGTTATTGTTATTATCAAATTAAATTCACGTTTAACCATAAAATAGCTCCTTTTAAGGTGATCGGAAGGTGAGGAAAGTAAAAGTATAGTGGGGGGAGTATAACATGGCAATATTTAAATGGCCGTACAATGGTTTCATAACTAACATGAAGCAATAATTGGTCTCAATTATTAATTATTTTCATCCAGCGGCTCACAAGCTTACTCACAGGACCTCTAAAGACGGAGCTTGATTATAGAACTATGATACGGTAGCAATTCCCAGGCTTCAGAGTCAATCTCAAGTTCAAACTCAACTCTATTATTTCTAAGCTGTGTGATCTTGAGAAAGATACATAACTCCTCACATTCTTCATTTCTAAGAGGGGGATGATCACATATTTTTTATTGAGTATTTTTGGAAGATCAACCGTAACGTATGTAAAATGCCTGAGCCAAAGTAGGTACTCAACAATTTTTATGGTGTTTCCTATTGTTATTATCATTGAGGTTACTGATGATGTGTGGTGTAAAAGAGTTTCTGGAACTTTATATCCCATACTCCGGACTTTGCTTTCTGAACAATTTCATATTCTGCACTGAACACAAAATCCTGCCATCCAAATGATTAGAAGACATCTAGACAGGTGTGGGAGAACTCAGCTAAGTTCAAGTCAATCTAAAATACGCATATTAAGGGCCAACCCGTTCGATAAAAAGTAAACAGAATGACAGAACTCCAGAGGAAACAAAGGATCGTCTATCTTGTGTAATAAAACTGAAAGCAGCAATGGTAGCTTGCTTTCAAAACTGGACTTGCACAACCTAAGGTGGAAGGGCAAGCCAAGCAACCAATTTGAGTGTGCACTGGCCCTGCTATGAAACATGACGTGCTTCCCAGCCTTTATAATGAAATGTAAATGGTTTATATTCCTACCAGATAGACAAAGACACACCAATGGCCTGAGTCTGCTCTGCCTAGTAGAATGTGCAGCGAAAGGTAAAGCATTTGTGATGTCTCCAGGTCACTGCTAGGAAGGGTGTATGCATTACTCCAGGGAAAACATCCCAGGCTATGCTTCCACATGCACACAGAGAATTAGGGGGTGTGGTGTTGAGAAGAGCACACAAAGCCAACTAGAACTTAGGCAGAAGCTCTGTTGCCCATTACACCTCCTCTCTCAGGGGACCCTCCAGGGAATTTCCTATGTTATGAGCCAAGTTTGTGGATGATGTGACTCTGGCAACAGGAAACAGCCGGACACTCACCTTGCTCATTGTCAGGGCATTATTCTTTGCCAGGACAATTTCCGGGGTGTCTGTAATGGATGTGAATTTGAGCTGGTCTGCAGGCTGGCGGTACTTCCTGTCACTCAGGATTTCTCCGGCTCTCTTCACCTTCTCGACCTCTATGGAGCCAATGGGAACCCATCCAATGCCTCTCAGCCACTCAAGATCAGCCTTGTAAATAGCCTGAAAATGAAATAATGTCAAATATTTATATCACCTAGAGCCTGGTACCTGATCTTGATTTAACATATACAGATACTGTATACTTCTGAATCCTATTCACGTAAATTTCTGGGAAGATCCATAGGATTGCTTTACTTTGGTTTAGAATGGCTAGTTAAATGCCTTGTCCTGAAGGTAGCCAATACTTACTGTTTTAAAGACCCATAAAATCTCTTTAGTAATATCCAATTTCAGTGGTACAAACCCCCTTATGGAAATTACTGCCTGCCTCCTGAAACAAAGTATTTATTCTCTGATTTGATCACCCAGTGGTCTTCACAGCCAGTGGTGTGATATAAAGAAGGAAAGAACACTACTGGTTGACCAGGTGTTGCATTAATGTGTTTTCTGGGGACAACAAAAATGGTATCTTTTTTTGTATAATTTTATGTATATGCTTCTAAGTCAAAGAGTATTTATCGTTTTACTCTTATTTATCTTATCCTTAGTCCTCTTATTTGTCTTAGAATTCTTCTTTCATTTTTCTTCTTTGAATTTAAATAATCGGATGGAGAAGAATTTTTCTCATAAGGAAGGGTAACAATTCTTTTTATTTTTATGGCTTTTTGGGAATTTTTTTTTTTTTTTTTTTACAATGCCACTACTTTTATCATTCTTCCAAAAGTTACTATTTAGCTAGAGGCTGATCAAAAGAAGAAGTTGCAGTAGCAATGAGATAGTATTTGAGTTTCCAAAGGACAATCTACTGGCCAAAACAAAAGTGCCTAACATTTCTAGGGAGCTATTGTTTTTAATTACTTAGAAAAATTGTAATTAGAAAAATTGTCTCAATATGTGTAATTCATTCTTAAACTTCCATTCACAAGTTACAATAGATACTTCCTATGAGTTAAGCAGACACAAAAATCATAATGCCATTGGCTCATTTGGAAAATTAGTTTGCTTTAAACCAGGAATTCTTGACCTGGCATCCGTGAACTTGGATAGAAACAATATATTTAAAAATATATTTAAAAATATCCTTATTTTCATTAACCTCTAATTGAAATATAGCCTTTCATTCCATTATAAGTATAGGCAATGAATTATAGTAGTATTGACACAACATGTGACTTTGTGAGCAATAGAAATCACAAATATTTTTATAACCTATTACAGTTGTTGCAGACATCTTAAACTATGATCATCACTTCTTTGAAATTAGTTATTACTCTCATTGCTAGAACATTTTTTTTTAGAATTGTGTATATTTTATTATACTTTATTTTTATGGGATACGAAGCATGGATTTCTTATGTATACACAAATGTTAATTTTAAAACCAAAACTTTGTTTACAGTTGTGTCCTTTAAACACCTTTGTGGTTTGTTGGAATGTGAATAAATTGAAAGCTATCTTTTTGGTAGCTGTCTTGCTAGAACTTTTTATTTAATGTGCTAATAAAAAGCATAGATATTGCTACATTACGGATTTTTTAATATTTTCATAACAATACTTCAATATGATTGCTTTCTTTGGAAACTAAATATATGTTTTATTTTATACATTTCATAACATTATCCTAAGATGGTGTCCGTAGCTTGCAAGAGACTGTAAGTTGAACCAAATTCCATGGCACAAAAAGACTCCTTTTACATGCATGGCTGAAGAATATCAGACCAACTCACATCGCTCTGCAGGTCATAGGCCTTGCGAGCCTGAATGACGTCATTCTGATCAGGCAGGCAGATCCACTCGTGTAAGGGATGCTTGTAGTCTACGTCGCTTACGAGGATCTGACACTTCTTGGCCTGCACCACCGCCAGCATGTCCACTGGGCTGCTGAACTTGGTCTTCCACTTCTCAAACTCTTTCTTATACTCCCTGTCACTCTGGATCTTGGCCGCGTGGATGGACCACAACATCTTGGGGTCATCCTGAATGTTCCGAGCCCCGATGTGGTGGCCAAGCTGTTTGCGGTAGCCTTCCTTGTACTTGTACTGAAAAAAGAAAAAGACAGAGTCTAACGATAAGAATGTCTTATATATATATCACATTTCATAGATTCACACACATCATTTCTTTTTATTTTCCCCATCACTATCATGAGGGAGAAAGGTGAATATTATCAAGTACATTTTATAAAGTAGGAACCTGAACTCTAGAGGGGTTAAGTGATCTGTCCAAGGTCACATCACAAGTAGGTGGCAGGGCTGAGCCTGGAATGGAGTGTTTCTCGTTCCGAGTATTTTTCCTCCTCTTTATACTATACTACTTAGTTTATATGTGATTCCTTAACAAGAAAAGGTAAAATGTTTTGTACACTCTAGTAGAGCATTTACTTAAAGGCATAGTTATTTTTTCTAAAAATGCTTGATCTTAAGAATATTTTAGAATACTCCTTTGTTATTAGAACTTATAATACATTCCCTGGTCAAGGGTGTGTTACATTTAGATAGCATTTATGTGTCACCAGGAAATGGCTTCCTTGTTAGCCTGTCAATGTCACTGAGCTTTCACTAAGAGTGAATCTATCTACTTCTAAAATTCAAGAATAACACATTATGGTCTGTTTTACCATGAGACAATCATGGTGTGGACCTCCGCAGCTTAATGGCAAGAAAAAGTTTTGATAATAGAAGGAATGAAGCATAAGTCCAAGGCATAGGGCCCTTCCAGAAGAAGGACAGTGTGGATTTGGGTGCTAAAGAGGTTTGGTACAGAATGAAGGCATGGGGCACCCTCAGGAGGTGTTTCTCATGTGAAGAAAAAGAGGAGAGAGAAGAGCAAGTGGTTGCTAAGAAAAGCTTTGCCAACTGTGCAATCTGTTCTTGCGTACAGCTAGGGGCATCTTAGCAGGAGAGCCTCACTGATAGTTATTATAAAATGTATCCATCATCTAGTCTATTTTAGTGCCAGAGTAAATGGATAGAAGCAGTAGGAAAGAGTTCATATTTTTATTGGCTGATTTCACTTGGTATTAATCTCTATAATTTCACAAACATCCTAGGTCAACCAACTGATGCTTAATTTCTGAGGCTCAAAAATATGAACTCATTTTTTAGTGTTCATAAAACACTTAAAATAATATTCCTCTGTCTTTGATTAACAGATATAATGGACATAGAATTTTATGGTTTTGTGGGGTTTTTCTTTTCTTTGTTGGTCCATTTGCAACTTTGCATATGGGAATTGAGGCAACTACATTTCTGCCAAGAAAAATTCTAAAAGCTGATATTTGTCAACATCGTTAAGAAATGTCTTTTCCAAAAACATCAACTTACATCACTAGCGATTTCTCTTGAAGCCTTGGCTGCTTGGATTGGAATGGCATCCAAACGCAAGTCACAGCCTTCCTTCCTGGACTCTTCCAAAGCAAGTTTATAGAGTTTCTGTAGAAAAGAAAGTCATTATTCATCACTCCATTCATGAAAAATGAAGCTGTTTATTATTACATTTTCTCTGTCCTCATTTAAACTACAGAAACAATCCACAAAGTCAAGTATTCAGGTGGATTTATGGATAGCTTTGCTTCATAGATGTTCAAGGATTTTAAAGGCACATGTTCTTAACTTTGGGATTTTATTACTTGTAACTTTTGAAAAAAATTGGAGGGAAATCAGCATTTGGCTGCCAAAATTTTATTTTGCCAAACAAGCACATGTAAAAACAACTATTTAATATTGCCGTCATAATATATATGCGTGTGTGTGTGCGTGCACGCGCGTATACACATAGGCCATCTTAATACTAAAGAAGGAGAAAGAATAAGGACAGTACTTAAAATTGAATATCTTTGATTTTATAATATTAAAAACTCAATGTATTATGCTTATTTTTTCTCATTTTGCTGCAGGCTGTCATCTCAGACCATGATCAATCTGTGGACTTGGATTTCAGGATCACCGCCCTTATGATAATGTTGGTCTTGACTGAGATGGTGAGAAAAATGCTTGCAAATAACATGAAATGACAACTAGAGTGTATCGAAGCAGCAAAACAATGCAGGGCTCAATAAATCACTGGATTCCTACCCAGCACCTGCTTACTAAATAGTTGTTGAATAAAATAATGGCTTGATGTCCACACCGATCTGTTGGGGAAGGCTTTAAAAGTATAATTCCCATTGGGATATTTATTTGTAAACTTCCCATTACCTACCACCTGTTAATAATGAAAAGCTGGCTTACTTTGTGAACTCACCACAATAGCCTCAAATTGAATCAAATGAGAACTACCTCTTTCACTGACTGCGTTAGTTTGGAATATGTACAATATATCAGTCAAAAAATACTGCATGGTTACAACAGTTCATTTTGCCTTTATGTTCATTGTAAGAGCAACAGTTTACTTACATCACTATACTGTATTCGGTTGAGTTTGGCTAACATGATTTCCGGCGTATCAGGCATGACATGAATTGTTTTCTTGTCATTGTCCCAGGCTTCAGTATATAAGCGCTTTCAAAAAAGAGAGAGAGAGAGAAATTATTTTGGTGTTCACATACATTTTTCTTTGGATTATGTGCCAGATCATCTCTTTTGTATACAAAGTAGAAATAAAGTTATGAAAGCTGCATAAATTCCTACCTTTGTTTCTTAT
>CAUYMX010093763.1:0-21410 GCA_963573855.1 Lepilemur septentrionalis | reverse complement strand
ATTTTGGTTACATGGATCACTTTTGTAATATTGAGTCATGTCTGTAAGTGTGCCTGTCACGCAAATCGTGTTCATTGTAACTGTTAGGTAGGATTTTGCCCCTCCCCTCCTCCCACCTCAGTTTTTTTTAAAGAAATCAATTAATTTAAAACTTACCTGAATTCTAGAATTTTTGAAATGATGGTGCCCCTCAAGGCCATCCCACCCAATTTCCTGTCTGTGTTTTACAAATGAAAAAAACTGAGGCTCATCAATATTAAATACTGTGTATCACTCATGTTGCATACTAGCTATTCCAAAACCCAGACTAGAATTTGAATTTCTGGATTTCTAGCCCAGTGATTTTTTTTTTGTTTTACTGTCCCATGGTACTTTATTATTATTGCTATATTTTAAATTTTTTATGGGAGCATATTACTCCAAGTGTTACTTTTACATTAAAATAAAGACAAAGAAACATAGCTTCATTTGTGCCACTTATTTTCAAAGATGAGTATTCGTTGTATAATAGTAATTTGCCAAAAAGCAAGCCAGGGCTTAAATTAGAAGAGACTTATTCCCTGAAGCACCTTGATGATCAAAGAAGGCAACCTATATTTTAAATCTAGTCCACATTTGCCTAGTTTATGAACCCCAAACTTCTGAGACAGAGTCTTGCTCTGTTGCCCAGGCTGTAGTGCAGTGGTGAAATCATAGCTCCCCGTAGCCTTGAATTCTTGGGCTCAAGTGATCCTCCTACCTCAGCCTTTGGAATAGCTGGGACTACAGTTGTGCCATGACTAGTTAATTTTTTCATTTTCTTAAACATGAGATCTTGAACTTCTGGTCTCAAACAAGCCTCAGCCTCTCACGTAGCTGGGATTATAGGTGCAAGCCACTGCACCCAGTCTACTGTGATTATGATTCATTTTTAAAAATTAAAAAATTACTTCAAAATAATTGGTTAGCACATTCCACCACTTGACAATTTTTGTTTCTTTCAATAGACAAGAACCCTTAGTGTATAAAAATCATATACATGATCTTATACTGCTTGTGGAAGGTCTAAAAGGTCCTCAGGCATCTAGGGAGAATCATTGAGTCAGGTTGAGAGTTGGAGATGGAAAGCAGCAACAACTAAAGCAAGATAATGTAGCACCCTCTGGAGATTGAGTGTTATATCCAGATGTAAAGGAATTGTGTTGATTTAGTGCTAGCCTCAAAAAATAGTCACATGTCCTCATTTCAAGAGAGAACATTAGGAAATGTAATTACATGGTTTCTTTCTCTCTAAATCCACTTTAATTTTCAATTTCTTTACGTTCTTTATTACTAAGAGAAAGCTACACTCTCATTACCAACCTACATGAATTTCCTGTTAATATTTATCTCCAACATTCTTTTTATCTGGGTTATTATTTTTATTTGTATTTAGTATGTATTTCCTTCTTTTCCTTCAGTTAAGAGATGAGCAAAGTATGGCCTGTGGGCCATACTCTCCAATAGCAGAGATGAGTGTTTCAACAGAGAACATGTGGCCTGCAACCCTAAAATATTTATTGGGCCTTTCACAGAAAACATTTGCCAGACCTTGCTTTTGTTGACCAAGTGGAAGGTGAAGAACAGGTTCTGTTGAGTGAATAAATGTCACCAGCAAAGGAAAGGATGCAGAAAGGTATAGATCTAGGATTTGTACTTAGGCTAGCTAGAAGCCCCATGTGGTCAAAGAAAGAGTGTCATGAATATGAATCATCAGAGATAATATAGGAAAGATAGATTACTGTCAAACTTAGAGGATTTTTAATACCACTTCAGGAATTTGAGCTATATTGTTTAGGAAGTGAGCCATTCAAGGTTTTTGAGCAAAGAAGCTTTGCCAAAACAGGAAACTGTTGCAGTAGTATTTGCAAAGTAATGAGAATTATCAACTGAAGTTACATTATTAAGAAAGATAGCATCGTTGCAGGGGTTACTATATAGTTAAAATTTATAGGACATTAAATGCTAAAATTCAAGACAAAGATAACTCTTAGATTAAAACTTAATTGGGCAGGCCAGGCACAGTGGCTCACACCAGTAATCCTAGCACTCTGGGAGGCCGAGGCGGGAGGATCACTTGGGGTCAGTAGTTCGAGACCAACCTGAGCAAGAGCAAGACTCCATCTCTACTAAAAATAGAAAAAAAAATTAGTCAACTAAAAATAGAAACAAAAAATTAGCTGGGCATGGTGGCTTGTGCCTACAGTCCCACTTACTTGGGAGGCTGAGGCAGGAGGATCACTTGAGCCCAGGAGTTTGAGGTTGCTGTAAGCTAGGCTGACGCCATGGCACTCACTATAGCCCAGGCAACAAAGCAAGACGCTGTCTCAAAAAAAAAAAAAAAACTTCATTGGGCAGAAAAATGAAAAATTATTATACATATTAGAGAAGTAAAGAGCTAATTTTTATAGAAGGTTTAAGTTAATGGAGAAGGATTTATAACACCACATAGGATAGGAAACAAATTAAAACTGATTTCTAGATATTAGCGTTACTAAAGTTGTTAAGTCATCCCAGCCACAGGTAATTTTTCGTTGGCCATATTTTGTCTTCAGGGCACCTGGCTGCCATCATTTTGTGAGGGTACATTTCTTTTAAAATCTTTTTACCCTGCTCTCCAGAATGGAACCCTAATACACAGATTTACTTATGCTATCTCATGCAGGTATTTTCCAAATACTCTGAACCATGCTCAAGAAGGGCTTTAGCTCTCTTAAATAAAAAGACTTATCTCAAGGTATTTTCTTCAGATAGAGCCACATTTCCCAGACTGTGCACTGAGACACCCCAGGGTATTGCAGCAAACTCGAGAGTGCTACTGGGTATTTTATATCAGTTTCAATATTAGATCCTACTACGTTCCTTTGGAATGATGTTATATTCTTAAGAACAGTGATTGTCAAAGAAGCAAATACATAGAAGCAAGGAAGCAGTCCCTTCTCTCCTGAAAATCAGTGCAGGACAGGAAATAAGGGTGGCAGTATCCAGTTGGAATCCAAGGCTTAAAGAATGTTTAATGTCCTCCCCCACACACATATTCTATTAGTAGGTTCAGTTGATCCTTGAACAACACAGCAGTTAGGGACACTCACCACCCCACCCCAATCGAGCCTCCATGTATTACTTTTGACTCCCCAAAAACTTAACTACAAATAGCCTGCTGTTGACCAAAGGCCTTACCTATAGCATAAACAGTCAATTAACACATATTTTATATATTCTATGTATTATATACTATATTGATATAATAAAGTAAGTTAGAGAAAAGGAAATGTTATTAAGAATCATAAGGAGAATAAAATATATTTACTATTCATTAAAGGGAAATGTATTATTATAAAGGTCTGCGTCCTCATCATCATGACGAGTAGGCTGAAGAGGAAGGGCAGGGGGTTAGTCTTTGGGTTTTTTTTTTGTTTTTTTTTTTTTAGAGATAGAGTCTTGCTCTGTTGCCCAGGCTGGAGTGCTGGGGCGTCAGCCCAGCTCACAGCAACTTCAAATTCCTAAGTTCAAGCAATCGTCCTGCCTCAGCTTTCTAAGTAGCTGGGACTACAGGGGTGTACTGCCACATCTGGCTACTTTTTTTTCTATTTTTAGTTGCCGGGCTAATTGTTTCTATTTTTAGTAGAGATGGGGTCTCACTCTTCTTGCTCAGGCTGATCTCCAACTCCTGACCTCAAACATTCCTCCTGCCTCAGCCTCCCAGAGTACTAGAATTACAGGCCTGAGCCACCACTCTGGGCTAGGGTTAGTCTTGCAGTCTCGGGTGGCAGAGGCAGAAGAGATGGAGGAGGTGGAAGGGGAGGCAAGGGAGGCAGGCACACTACATGTAACTTTATGGAAATTTATCATAATTTCTATCTGAATTTGATTTTTCATTTCTCTAAAAATGTTTTATATGGTATCAATCCTTTTACTGTTTAGTTTCAATGCCCATTTCATAGAAGTGTCCATGTTATAAAAGAAGTAAAATGTTGGCCGGGCACGGTGGCTCACGCCTGTAATCCTAGCACTCTGGGAGGCCGAGGCGGGTGGATCACTCAAGGTCAGGAGTTCGAAACCAGCCTGAGCAAGAGTGAGACCCCATCTCTACTATAAATAGAAAGAAATTAATTGGCCAACTAAAAAATATATAGAAAAAAATTGGCCAGGCACGGTGGCACATGCCTGTAGTCCCAGCTACTTGGGAGGCTGAGGCAGAAGGATTGCTTGAGCCCAGGAGTTTGAGGTTGCTGTGAGCTAGGCTGATGCCACGGCACTCACGCTAGCCCACGCACCAGAGTGAGAAACTGTCACAAAAAAAAAAAAAAAAAAAAAAAGGAAGTACAATGCAATCTTGAATAATTGGAAACTTTCTGCCAGATTGTCTAACGTCAATTTGTTTTCTGGCACTGTTTCTTCTATTAAATAGGTCTTCCTCCTTATCTGGCACTGGTTCAGAAGCACTTATCTCCATCAAGTTCTCTTCTGTTACTTCCTCTGGTGTGGTGTCTGTTAGCTCTTGAATTTCTCCAGGATCCATATCTTAATCCCACCCCTACCCCTTTTTGCCATATGCACAATCTCTCTCATGATTTCCTTGGTTGGGTCTATCATGAATCCTGTGAAATCATGCATAATATCTGGGTACAGTTTTCTCCAGCAGGAATTTATTGTTTTGTATTTGATGACTTTCACGGCTTTTTCTGTAATTACGATGGCATCTCCAATGGTGTAATCCTTCTAGATATTCATAATGTTTTTTTATTTGGGGTTCTCTTTCATAGTGTTGACAATTCTTTCCGTAGAGTTCTGTGTGTAATGGGCCTTAAAGGTCCTTGTGACCTCCTGATCTAGAGGTTGAATTAGAGACAATGTGTTTGGGAGCAGGTAGACCACTTTGATGCTTTCAGTGTTAAACTCATGAAGGTCTGGGAACTTTAAAAGGCAGTCTCTTACTGGGAAGGTACTTTCTGACTTTAAGGACAAAGCATCAGTGGAACGAATCCAGAAAAAGGGTTCTCTGTTGTCCACACGTTCTTATCATACAACCAAAAGACTGGCAGCTGCTGTTTGTCTTTTCCCTTCAAGGCTTGGGGATTAGTAACTTTACAGATAAGGGCAGTCCTGATCATAAACCCAACTGCATTTAAACAAAACACTGGGGTTATCCTGTGCCTTCCTGCTTTAAATCCTGGTGCTTGCTTCTCTTTATTACTAATAAATGTCCTTTGTGGCATTTTTTTCCCCACAGTAGGGCACTTTCATCTACATTAAAAACCTGTTCAGGTAGGTATCCTTTCTCCTCAATGATTTTCTTTTTCGTAGACACTTTTTTTAAAAAAAATTTCAAAGTATTACTGGGGTACAAATATTTTTGGATACATGGATCACTTTTTTTTTTTTAGACAGAGTCTCACTCTGTTGCACGGGCTAAAATGCCATGGCATCAGTATAGCTTACAGCAAACTCAAACTCCTGGACTTAAGCAGTCCTTCTGCCTAAGTAGCTGGGACTGCAGGCATGCACCACCATGTCTGGCTAATTTTTTCTATATATTTTAGTTGGCCAATTAATTTCTTTCTATTTTTAGTAGAGATGGGGTCTCACTCTTGCTCAGGCTGGTTTCAACTCCTGACGTTGCATGATCCACCTGCCTCGGCCTCCCAGAGTGCTAGGATCACAGGTGTGAGCCACCATGCCCGGCCAATGGATCACTGTTATAATGCTTGAGTCATGGTTTAAGTGTGGCCATCACCAGAAGTGTGCATTTTACCTGTTAGGTAGGTTTTCACCCATCCCTTCCTTACCACCCCCGACACACACCTGCTTGATTTCCATTGAGTTTTGCTTCCCTCTATGCACATGTGTGCTCATTGGTTAGTTCCAATTTAATAGTAAGTACATATGGTTTTTCTTTTTCCATTCTTTAGATATTTCACTTAGGATAATGGTCTCAAGTTCTATCCAATTGTTGCAAAAGGTATTAAATCATCTTTCTTCATGGCTGAGTAGTATTCCATGGTATACATATACCACATTTTGTTAATCTACTCATGAGCAATGATTTTCTTAATGGCTACCAGGAACCTGTCTGCTGCCTCTTGGTCTCTAAAACATTTCTAATATTTTTATTGAGAAAAATTTATGTATAAACGGACCCATGCAGTTCAACCCATATTGTTCAAGGATCAACTGCAGTGTGGTTATTTTTCAATGAAATAAAATAACTTTTTTTCAATTTATATGTATTATGTTTTCAAACTGGGTACTGAGTTACAAAGATAGTACTTAATAAGTTGTTTGGACCTAACTGTTAAAAAACAGAACTGTTAGGCATTTGTTAGCACATCATGAACAAATAACAAAAACACTGAAAATACTGTGAAACTATGCAAGTTTCAGATCTTCTGAATTAGAGCTGTTCAACTCTAAAATGAAAATCTCTTAATAAGCATGTGAAAATGCAGCAGTCTTTCTTTTTTTTTCTTTCAAAATAGCATTTTCGTGACATGGCAATTTATTAGAGTCTCAATAAAAATTTAATCAAGTATTTTTAAATTATCTGTGCATTGTTCTTTATGCTGTATCAAACAAAAAATGTAAGAAGTGCTCCTGACCTTAAGGTTATAGTCAACTGAGGGTCGTACAACAAATGTGAGTTTCTTATATTATTAAGTAAAATAAAATGGGCCAGGCGAAGTGACTTGCCCCTGTAATCCTAGCACTCTGGGAGGCCAAGGTGGGAGGATCTCTTGAGGTAAGGAGTTTGAGACCAGCCTGAGCAAGAGCAAGACCTTGTCTCTACTAAACGTAGAAAAATTAGCCAGGCATGGTGGCACATGCCTGTAGTCCCAGCTACTCAGAAGGCTGAGGCAGGAGGATTGCTTCAGCCTGGGGCTTTGAGGTTGCTATGAGCTAGGCTGACGCCACAGCACTCTAGCCTGGGCAACAGAGCGAGACTCTGTCTCAAAAAAATAAAATAAAATACCCTCATTTATTTCATGATATTACATATTATGGATATTCAAAGAAGAATGAATACTCTATTGGGGAAAATGAAGAAAAGCTTTGTGGGATGGAAGTCAGATTTTAAATAGGTATTGATATGTAGCGGTAAATTTTAACAGGTAGAGGTAGAGGACATTTTAGATAGAAGGAACAACATAAAGACTCAGATTTATTTTGACAGAAGCAAATCATTCTATATGATTGAAGCAAGGACATATGTTGTGGAGTAATGGAGGTTACAGCTGGTTTACTATGTAAGTTTGAGAATATTGTGGAGAGCTTTGAATGCTGAGGTGTGAGGCATTTGGATTTAATTTACTAGGAAAAGAAGAGTGATTAGAGTGATTAATCTGTCAGCAGGATATAGGATGATTAAATCAAGGAGAGAGAGGAGGCAGGAATAGCTTTTAAAAAGGGAGTGATGGATTTTGTTTTATATATTTGTATTTCAAAGGAAATACCAAACTGTAGATGGAAGTTAACGAGCATACTTTTACTCAGCATTGTAACTAACAGCTGTAACACAGAACTTACCATTCCCGGGAGAGGGGGAAGACTTTCTAACATTCTTGTTATTAATATAGTAATAATAGTAATACAATGTAAACATGTATGGAATGCATACTACATGCCAGGCACTGTTCTAAGCACTCACTTAATTCTCACAACTACCTTAAGAGGTATCATTATTCTCATTTTGCAGATGAGAACAATAAGGCCTACGAAACTTGTGTTGCCCAAAGGTACATAGTTAATAAGTAAACTGATTGGCAAAACTCTTAAAAATAAGTGTACTTGTTTGTTTAAACTGCAGAGAATTGAGGTAATTTTTCTCCTTGGGTCCTATCAAATTGTCATCATTTGACTCAGGCATACCTCCTCTCATTTTATTTTTCACATCATTCCTGATCCCAAATCTCATTCCCCTTCGCACCATGGGATTCTAATGTGTTTCATACATGTTTTTACATTTCTCTGTATCCTTGAACACTATATTGTGTTGTTTTAGATGTTTCCACGTGTTTACACATAATATATAAAAAATGAGTTATGATTTTTATAGCTTATCAAATTTGATATATGTATTTCTACTTTTTCTATGTAATAGTGTATATTCACCACCATCTCCTTACCTTTTCTCCTGGAAAGAGAGTCCTAGAATGCATCACACTCCCTTTCACTTTCAGCAGAACTGTGATAAATATACTCCTATGTGTCTGTGTCCCCCTAAAACTCATCTTCTTTCCACTACATCTATCTTTCTTCCTTTCCTCTCCTGTCCTCTCCTCTCCTCTCCCTCTCCTTTTCTTTCCCTTTTCTTTTCTTCTCTTCTTTCTTTTCTTTCTTTCTTGGCAGGGAACAGTCTCACTCTGTTGCCCTGGCTAGAGTGCAGTGGTGTCATCACAGCTCACTGCATCCTCAAACTCCTGGGCTCAAGTGATCCTCCTGCCTCAGCCTCCCGAGTAGCTGGGACTACCGGCAGGCACCACCATGGCCGGCTAATTTTTTCTATTTTTTGTAGAGACAGTGGCTCCCTGTGTTGCTAAGGCTGGTCTTGAACTCCTGAGCTCAAGCCATCCTCCTGCCTCAGCCTCACAAAGTGCTAGCATTATAGGCGTGAGCTGTCACATCCAACTTCCACTACACCTTTTTGCCTCATTTGACCTGCATTTTTGGAGAGAGTTATATGGGCTAGAAGAAAACTGACTTCATTCAGGTTATACTTAAGGTCGCAGGTATTTTATTCCTCAAAAGATTAAAATATATATAGAATAGGTTATTGTATTTATGCTTGTAAAAGGAACCACATAGGCAGGAAGAGCTAAGTGAATTATTCTCTTCTGTTCTTTTGATACATTACATTCAGTCAGTGGTGACACAGACATTACAGCATTCACTAATGTTTGTTCTAGCTTTCTTCTTTTAGTAATCCTATTGCTGTTATCTGTTTGAAATACTGTATAACATAATTGTAAATGATTTATACATTATCTTAATGGTTGTCAAAGCAGGTATTTTTCTTACAAGCAGATAGTAACTATGCTTTGTCATAATTCATAGTTGATCCTCCCACTCCTACAAGGAGATATATTTTACACTTTCTGGGGCATTCACAAAACATGCAGTACCCATTATGAGGAAGAAAACATGCTATATATGGCTGTTATATTTGTTATTTTTGACTTCTGATTTATTCATTCTCTCAACCCCATTCCCTGACTACTGTTATTATGGCACCTAAATTATGCCATGGAAAACAAGCTAATTATGTTCCTTAGGACAGACAACAGTGGTACATCTTGAGACACAAGCATCTGGTAGATTCAGCCCTTTTCTCATCGCTGCTAGTCTAGGCTTGGTGAGGCTCTCTGGTTGTCCAAAGAGATGTTACCATACATCCTTACGTATTTTCTCTTTTTCTTCTGCAAGTGATGTTTTATACTTTCTAAAGTCACTAGTCTCATATTTAGTTTGTTCCTTTTTGAGCCTTATGTTTACTTGAAGAACTAATGTAGACTTACAGCTGTTTACTGTTAATATCTACTCTTGTTTATTGAATTAAGCTTCTTACTATTCATAAACATGTCTTCTTTGTGTAAAACTAAATATACCAAAAGTAAAAATGGTTAAATTTGGGTACAAAAATTATGAATAGTTTTAATATTTTATTTTTATTTTTTTCTTCAAAGAGACAGAGTCTTCCTATATTGCCTAGGCTGGAGTGCAGTGGCTATTCACATGTGCCATCATAGTGCACTACAACCTTGAACTCCTGACCTCAAGCAATCCTCCTACCTCAGCCTCCTGAGTAACTGGGACTACGGGCCATCTACCCACATAATATTTTCTTTATTTTTCAAAATTTAATGATGTGGTTAGTGTAGTCTTCTGATAAAAATTGTTTATAAGCTGAAAGTATTCAATTTTTTTTATCAGAAGAATACTACTCTAATCACATCGCCAAATTTTGAAAAATAAAATATTTAAATTATTCATAATTTTTCTGTGCAGAATTAACCATTTAATTAATTTATTTATTCAATTTTTCTTTTGGAGACAGAGTCTCACTCTGTTGCCCCTGCTAAAGAGCAGTGTCATGATCGTAGTTCACAGCAACCTCAAAGACCTGGGCTTAAGCCATCCTTCTGCCTCAGCTTCCTGAGTAGCGGTGAACACAGGCATGTGCCGCCACCCCCAGCTAAGTTTTTCTATTTTTAGTAGAGACAGGGTCTTGCTCTTGCTCAGGCTGGTCTCAAACTCCTGAGCTCAAATGATCCTCCTGCCTTAGCCTCCCAGGTGCCAGCTACTGCACCTGGCCCAGTCCATTTTTATTTGATGTAATCCTTCTAGTCTTTTTACAATTGATTTAATGTAGGTTGTAATCATACTGTACAAACACTATTTATATGTCTTCTGTTTCATTGAACATTTGTATCCCGTAAACATTTTCTACCTTGCTACTTAATTTTCATCATCATCATTTGTAATGTCTTCAAAATATTCTCTAGAGCAGCACTCTTCAACAGAAATATATGAGCCACATATATAGTTTACAATTTATAGTTTACATAAAAGTAAAAAGAAATAGGTTACTAATATATTTACTCAATATATCTAGAATGTTTCTTTTTTCATCATATAAAAATTATATACTGTATTATGTATAAAATTTTTTAATTAGATTTTTAGCATTCTTCTTTTCATACTCTTTGCAATGTTTTATCTATTTTACATTTATGACACAGTGAATTTAGTCACTGAACTTTCAATATCAAAATGAAATGTAGTTCTACCAAATAATAAAATGTTACCAGGAAAATATTTTACACTGTCACTATTTTTGTATTTACATTAGTGAAATTAAATAAAAACTTAGTTCCACAGTCGTACTAGCCACATTACTTGTGTTTATCATCTACATGTAGCTTCTTCATTTAAACTTATATAAACAAAACTTAAAATTCAGATCCTCAGTTACATGAGTCACATTTTAAATGATTAACAGTGAGCTTTATAGTATGTAGCCCAGAGGAATCTTTTCATGTTGTTCATATAAATTTAGCTGTAATCAAATAAGGCCAAACTCAAGAAACTTCAATTAGATATTCTTAGAAATGTACATTATTTCATAAAAAATCTAACTACTATGTACTTAATAATTTCAAAAAATGAAAACTTTTGTAAATTTTAAAGTTAACTAACCTTTTAATGACTTTGTTATGTCTGCTTTTTATTGGAAAGCATTTGAATATTTGGTTGTAGCATGGAGGTCCACGGTTTCAGTTGATCCTCTAGATGGGTATCTGTCTTTTGTGACCTAAGGGCATCTTGATTTGGATTAAAAAGGAGAATTTAGATTCACAGCAATAAGTTGAAAAGCAAGAAAGCATTTTTGGGGCATGTTGCCGCAGGCATTGGTATTCTGTATTTTTCCGTGTTTCAATTGGATCTTTCTTAGCATCAAATGATGACTTTAAAATGTCATCTACTGAGAGCTCAATCAATTCCATCTGAAGTTCTACAGGTGCTTTGGTGATATGAACTAGGTGAGGCTGAAATGCTAATTTGAGTGTGACATCATGATTCTCGGTCAGTGAACCTTTCATTGTATTGTCCAATTAATAGGTCTATAACGGCTGTGAATTCTTCAAATGATTCAGATTTATCATCCTGCTCATCATTGACCTTTGCTAACAGGGAAAACGTTCATCTGAAATTTTCCTTTTGAAAAAGGGTTTTGAAAAAAAGATAGCTTTTTTTGAAATGTGTCGAATTTTTGCCACATATCATACATAGACTTAATTTTACCTTGCAAAGAAATAATCAAGTCATTTTGATTTGGGATATCACACAGAAATGCTGCATCCTATAGAAATCTTCTTTTAATAATTCACGTTGCTGATTGTTCTGTTCAAATATCTGTTCTTGCAAAGATAAAATTTTGGCTAACACCTTTCCCTGCAATAGCCGACACACTTTAGAATGATATGGCAAGTCCACAGTGAATACCTCATCGTTCAACTTTAGCATGTTATGAAACTGATGATGTGGTCGTTGCACTTGCACGAATATAGTTAACAATACATATAACTTGTTGCAAAGTGTCACTTAAAATAGTAGCTTTAGCACAGAGATTTTGCCTGATGCAAGATACAAGGAAAAGAAATGAGAACATCTGGATCTGTTAATACTTTTTTTATCTGTACAGTAAGCCCTTCATGTTTTCCCATCATGGAAGGTGCACCATCTGTACATACACCCACTAAATTTATCAAATTCAGTCCACTTTCACGACATGTATCTTGAGAGTTGTTAACGATATCTATTCCCCATATTCTGTTTGCAAGAGTGCCCAAAGCAAGTAACTCTTTGTAGCAAAGAAAATCTTCTGTTATAACCCAAATGAAGTATAAAACCTGTGCCGAGTCAGTCATATCAATTGGTTGATCTAAGTGATTGAATAATATATATTTTCTTTTTGAAGTATTGCATGAAGTTTTTCTGTTAAGTAGAAGGCTAATTCATGCTGCCAATTAATTATGGTTCTCCTTGAAAGAGGCAGTTGTTTGTACTTTGAAACATTACCAGGTTCTAAGCATCCTACAACTGCGATAATGCTTTCTTTCACAATTTCTACATCACTGACTGACTTTCCTTCCCCCCAACCCCTGCTTTATAAGTTGCTTCAGTGGCATTATTTCCAGGTCTTATTACTGCTTGAAAGAATTGTGTTTACTTTTGCTTTTCATGTTTTAATTTCTACAATACAACCTTTCGTGCGTCTCCCTCTAATTTAAAATATCTGTGGTCTTTATGAGTGTCATAATGCAGATGAGGGTTGAATTTCTTTAATGTTGATATTGCAGTATCACAAAGCAAGCAAATCATCTTATCTTTAGCAGAAATAAGATAATATTGCAATTCTCAATCCTCATTTAAAAAACCTGTTTTCTTCCTTCAGCGTTCTCTTGGTCTTCTTCTACCACATGATGGGCTGGTAAGCAGACAGAATTAAAAAATACTGTCAAGCTGTGCAACTATTCACAAATTCTACTTCAAACAGAATCACAGTGCACTGTTGTCAAAGGCTGATAACAGACTGCCGTACTCCACCCGCATAAACTCTCGCCAACCAGCCTCCTGCGATAGTGGTGCCAGTCAGGCAGGGGAAGTTAGAACTAAATCATGAACATAGCAGCCGTCACTTTAGCCCTTATGGCTTACTCATGTTTTAATTGTGCCAGCCAATCTGGGAGGATTATTTTATTAAAACTTACTTTATTCTTTGGTATTTTAAATACATTCATCTTAAAAATAACACAGAAATATAAAAGACCAACAAAAATGTATTAACAAAAATAAAAGGATTTGTTCTGAAAAATTTGGATTCATTCAAAAGATCACACTCAAGGACCTAGAAGGCCACATGTGGCCTTATGGCCACAGATTCCCCACCCCTGCTATAGGCAATTCTTACTTGACTACTTATTCCTCTGTTATTAAATATTTACATAGTTTTCAGGTTTTTAATAAAGTAAATATTGTATTTATATGTTCACTTCACAAATGTATATTTTTCCATGATTTGGTTTATTTCCTTAGACTCTCAGAAGTAGAATTATTGGGTCAAAGACTATGAATGTGTTTGTGGTTCCTCAAGTGGATTTTCCAGTTGTTTTCTGAAAGACTATGTCTTTTGTACTCCCATCAGCAGTATTAATATTTGTTTCACCAATCTTTCTTTCTTTCTTTCTTTTTTTGAAATGGAGTCCTACTCTGTCGCCTGGGCTAGATTGCAGTGGCGTCAGCCTAGCTCACAGGAACCTGAAACCCCCAGGCTCAAGCAATCCTCCTGCCTTATCCTCTCAAGTAGTTGGCATTATAGGCACATGGTACCATGCATGGCTAATTTTTCTATTTTTAATAGAGACAGAGTCTCGCTCTTGCTCAGGCTGTCTTGAACTCCTGACCTCAAGCAGTCCTCCCACCTTTGCCTCCCAGAGTGAAAAGATTATAGGCATCAACCACCACTCCCAGCCATCACCAATCTTTTTTCATCATTGAGTACTACCATGTTGTTTCTTTAGTTACTAGAGAGGAATATTTGTCTATGTATTTACTTAACTATTATTTCTCTTTTAGTAGATTGCTTTTTCATGTTCTTGGCTTGCTTATCTATTGCTGTCCTAATGCTTATAGACAAACAGAGTTAACTGTTGTGTAGACTGAAATACCTAATTAGAAAAGCACAAGATTTTGTTGGATATATTTCCTAAACTATAGATGTATAAACTATTGGGCTGTTTTCATTGCAAACTTTACATGTGAAAAAATAATTTTGTAACAGCACTGTTTTTATTTTTGGTGATAATATAGTCTCCTGTTTGTTTAATTTTTAATCTATTTTTAAGTTCTTTATGGACTAAAGATATTAACACTTTGTCACATTTTTCCTGGTTTTTTTGTTTTTTTTTTCCCTCTCTCCAGGGATCAGAAGAGTATCAACTGAAGACTTTAATTTTTCTGTAGCAAATCTTTAGATTAATGTTTTCTCTGAGCTTGGAAGTCATTCCCATTCCAGAAGTTTGATATTTACTTCTCTTTTACTATAGGTTTTCTGTGTATTTAAAGAAACTTAACTTTAATTAAACTGGAATTTATATGGTTATGTAATTGTGAGAAAAGACACTACGTTACAAGTTCTTAACTTTCAGTCAAACCCAGTGCCTACCCGTTATTTACAGATGAGCTTCAGAGCGTTGCTGACCCACCTACTACCACTGCAGGCAGAGTTTTATCCATATATGTATTCATTTGGGGAGTAGATGGACCCAAACAGGTTAAAATCCCGTGATCTCAGCCTGAGCAACACAGTGAGATCTCATCTCTATAAAAAAATGGAAAAATTAGCAAGCGTGGTTTGCCCGTAGTCCCAGGTACTCAGAAGGCTAAGGCAGGAGAATCACTTGAACCCAGCAGTTTGAGGTTGCAGTGAGCTATGATCAGGCCACTGCACTGTAGCCCCTGGGCAACAAATCAAGACCCTGTTTCTTAAAAAATACAAAAAAATCCACTGGTCTGAATATTTCAAAATAATATCATCTATTTCTCCCTCTAATATTCTGATCAGATTATTTTTCCAAGCAAGAGCAAAGGCCTTTTTTTCCTATATCGCTATATATCCACAATTAATAATTGTAGTCATGGTTACTTTGCATAGCTTTATTTCCTTTTGAATCAATAAAGACTTATACTTCCAAGAGTAATAAATCCCTGAAATTTACATAGAGGTGTGTGCACACACACATACACCCTCACATACACATTCTTATTCCTCATTGTTAACAGAAATAAAAAAAAAATTAGGTTCTTAGGTAAAGGCAATTAAAAAGAACCCCCAATTATCACCTTCAGTAAAGGTGAACATCGGTAAAAAGCCAAAAGGGTAATTCTTTTCCTTTTCTTTTATTGATAGTATGTTAAACAAGCTTGTTTCTAATGTTCCCCATGTTTAAACAACCCTGGGAACTCCTTAGAGTTGTTGTATAACAGATGTAAGTTTTTGAGATTTTGAAGCCTTAAGTCTGGCTCTGCTAAAATGGTTTTTTGACTTTACCTTAGTCTTTCTCTGTCCCTCCTACCTCTGCCTTTTTGTTTTCTTTCATTTTCCATTGTTACGAATACAAATGTCCCACTTTACTCTCAGTTCTGATTAATATTATCCAACCTCTGTTAGAATCTACTTTGCTTTTTGTTGCTTATAGACAAACAGTTAACTGTTGTGTTGACTGAAATACTAATTAGAAAAGCACAAGATTTTGTTGGTTATATTTTCTAAACTATAGATGTATAAACTATTGGGCTGTTTTTATTACACACTGTACATGTGAAAAAAAATTTTTTTGTAATGGCACTAGTTTTATTTTTGGTGATAATATAGTCTGGAACATGTGGCCTAGCAAAGGTTATAAATCTAGGAAGAAAAATTATGGTTGGCATCAATTTTTATAGTCTTTGCAATCTAATAGAGCACAAATCCCAAATTGTTTAAATACTAAATATTTACTTAAAGAAAAATGAGATCATTCAAAAATAAAATAAATTTAAATTGTGAATTTTCCTCTTACTTAAAAGCTGATGGGTTTTTGTATATTCTTTATAAAATTAACAAAATCGACATTATACCATCCACATCACAATATTTTTGTGTTGCATTTTAAGTAAAACACACAGCATACACACATTTGGAATGAGGCCAGATTCAGACTCCAGGGGCATAGTGTTCTGTACCTTAAATTACAATCAGATGTATTTTAGCACAGATCAAATTTTCAGTCTGAAGTTGGTGAGAAGCCTAATTATTTGACCAGGTTACTATTTATGTAGACCATTCTATGGCTGGCTGTGGTTAATCCACAGCTGGCAGAATGCTAGCTCTGGGAGGTTTTTATTTCATGCTGGAGCAGTTTGGGGAGAAATGGGGTAGGGGGTGGCTTTAAACTCTTCTCATTAAATGAAAGACTAAAAATCAAGTACAGTACATACATATTACTATGGAGACAAGATGCTGTATAAACTGTTCATTTTAACTCTCCAAGTGACAGAAATAGCAAAGGAAGCAGCTTGGATGCTCATAGTTTGCAAGTTACATGGTATTTGGTTAAAAAAGAAAGATGAAAACATTTAAAAAATAATGATAACTAAGACTCAGACTTGTTGCTTTTTAGAACAGTTGAATATTAGTAAAGAATTAATGGATTGGAATTTTTAAATGATGGGCAGATTTTATTATGATAGAAAAACATTATCTTTATTAGAATTTTATTAGCAATACTTTAAAGTGATAAAAGACAATTGTAGGAGAGAAAAAGTAACATCTTTTCGTCAGCCATCGCCAGGGTCATGGCTGATACCCCTGTAGCAAAAGAGATTAATAAGAGAAAAGCATAATAAATTTAACAAAGTTTTACCTGATACAGAGACTTCAGAAATGAAGTCCCAAAGACTCAGTAAAAACTGTGCATTTTTATGTTAAGTCTGATTAAAAACGTGGATAGTTATGGAGAAACATGATTGGATAAAACAGGTATGATCTAATGATAATAAACTGGGTAGGGGAAGGTGGGATTGGAACCTAACAAGTCCTGTTCGGGTATAGATCAGGACCCCTTTAGAATAAGGGTTTTATGACCTATTTTCAGGTGAGGTAGATCAGAGAATTCCTTTATGGCCAGCTCTCACATAGAAAGGCCGGGGAAGGTCACAGTGACCTTGCTTGTGCAGTTTTCTTATTTGCCAGCATGCCATATTTTGGGGTATCATGTTCTGAGCCCTGACACAATTATAGTATAAAATTCTTTCTTAATATCTCAGAATATAAGTTAGGTAGTAAATCCTCCCTTCAAAGATAGATCCCAGTATACATTACCCCTGCCACAAAATTAATTCTTCTGGTATTCTTACAGTATTTTATTTGAAATTTTAAAATAATGGAAAAAGATCATATTTTTCTCTTTAAAG
The DNA here is from genome assembly GCA_963573855.1 of Lepilemur septentrionalis. Taxonomy (NCBI): domain Eukaryota; kingdom Metazoa; phylum Chordata; class Mammalia; order Primates; family Lepilemuridae; genus Lepilemur; species Lepilemur septentrionalis. The sequence goes on along the minus strand of CAUYMX010093763.1, from coordinate 3,881 downwards.
TTTGCGTGATGGAAGTGGTTAGTAAATGAATATTTCAGTAACATTTTTATAACTTTTTAAACAATTTTCTATTTTGAAGTTTATTTCTTCCATTTATAAGCTAGCTCTTTTCCCCTTCAAGTTTCCAGTGTCCCCATTTCCTCTCATTTTTTACTGTAATTATCCTCCCTTGCTACTTCTTTCTTCTGTTTCTCCTTAAATCCTTTTCTTTGAAAAACAAAAATGATCAAACTTTACATTGTTAGAAACAAGCTTCACCCTGTTGCAGTGGTGTGTGACTGTAATGGTAGCTACTCAGCAGGCAGAGGCAGGAGGATCTCTTGAGCTCAGGAGTTCAAGTCCAGCCTGGGCAACATAGCAAGACCCCATCTCTAAAAAAAACTAAAAATAAAAAAATTTAAAAACTTAAAAAAAAAAACCAACCCTCTCATTCCCTCCTTCTCCACCAAAGAAAGCCTCTCTGCCCTTTTCTTCTCTATTGTCTACTCAAACTAGAGGCATAATATGTGGAATAATTTGAATCCAGGCTCCTTCACATGTAAGCTGTGTGCCCTGGGGGGCATTTCTTCTCTAACTTGCTTTCTTTATTTATAAAATAAGACTAATAGTGGTATCTACCTCATAGGTTTGATATAAGGAAGAAACAATAATAGCTGACTTACTATATATAAAGCTTCTAGTATAGTGCCTGGCATGCAAAAATTTCTCAGTAAAGTTCAGATGATTTTATTATCATCACTGATAAAGCTCCCCAAATAATTTATAATCCTTACTCTTACTTTTCACCGTTCATTTTTTATTTTTATTTCTTGTTGTTGTTTTTCACCATTCTTCTTTAACAACTGTTTTTATCTTCATACTGAGTGCTTTCTCCTAATCATCAAATCCTGTACCTTCGGCTCAGTTCATTCTTTCTCTACGTCTTAAGAGCATTGATCACCTTTAAGTAACTTCTTGAAATTTTCCTCACTGGATTTCTCCATCATCACTTCTACTTTCCTCACTTGCCTTCCTGTTGTTCTTCCCTCCGTCCTCTTATTTTTGTTGTTCTCCATTCTGTCCTTTGTCCTCATTTTGTTCTGCATTTTCTTCCTTAGTAATTACAACCCCTCTGACCATCACATTCCCATGGCTTTTCTCCTGAGTCCAGCTTTTTGGTAGATATTTGGAGATCCTTTAGCACCTCAACTGTGGTATGACCACAACTATAAACACTCTTTCTTTACCATCTGAGCCAGATCTTATTCAGGATTTTTCTATTTCTATTAATAGTACAGCCAGATTTAAAATCTCAGTCATTTTTTGACTCTTTTCTCCTTTGCCTGTCACATCTTAGGCAATTGCCAAGTGCCGTATCTGGTGTTCCCAGTATGGTTTTCTTTTACACAGCCAAATACAGACTTTTATTAACTGTTGCTGAATTGTTGCTGTCCAGATTAACTTTACTTTAAATTTTCCTACAAACATTTTATTCTTGTCTTTCAAGGAAAACTTCGTTACCCTAATCCATCCCTACCCCACTCCCACATTGTCTTCCAAGTAGACTCCAACTCTGTTCCTCAAGGTCCTTTGTGTTCTTAACTCAGCTGGCCTTTCCAAGATCATCTTCTTTTATTGCCCTTTATGTATTCCTTTTCTCACTTGCGTGTCATCCAAACTAATTTTCTATATATGCATCCATATTTTGCTTATACTTTCATCTAGAAAGCGTAAGTATATTTAATGAGACCTTGATTAATACTTAAAGATGTAGATAAACAGCTTTTTAAAGTATAGGTTTCCTGACATAAAATTTTAATTAAAATAATTTTCTATTACATTACTAAACTGTTTTCTCATTATTTGAAAATTGTAATTCAGAATCTTCCTCAAAATCCAGTTTAGATGTTTCTTAAGGTAACAAACTATGATCTTAATAAACAGATGACTTTTAAGTCACTTATAAGAATCTAAACTGTTTATAAAAAGCTAGAAGAATTCAGTTTGCCTTCATAGTACGATTTCCCTAATTTAAATGTAATTATTGTCCTGAATGAGACCTTTCAAATATTTTTTGTTTTGTAGATTCCCAGAATTCTTCCAGTATTGAGCATGTAAATATAATATGAAATATAATGAGTAATGTTTTATTCTCTGAAGTAATGACATGTATCAAGCATATAGTTCATAGGATAAAATTTCTCCTAGTCAAGTGCTACTGTTTTCTGCCGTGCATTTTATAATCATATTTTATATATGCTTTTTGTATTTTGTATAGGTTTCTTTTATTCTCACTGACATGACTATGCGGAGATGTCATTTCTAATTTTTCCTTCTTTTACCTTTGTCCAGGGCTTTTTTCTTACCGTTTCCCCAGAATCAATATTAAAAGTGGCTCGCCATGCTTCTGAAAACAACAGGATTTTCACTTTGAATCTGTCTGCACCATTTATTAGCCAGTTCTACAAGGAACCATTGATGAAAGTTATGCCTTATGTTGACATACTTTTTGGAAATGAGACGGTAAGGTACCCTTTCTTTAAAAAATGAACCTTTCTTTTTGGTTCTGATCTGTGTATATGTTTAGAAACATATAAATAAAAACCTAAATTTTGCATGGATATCCTTGAGAATTGCATAACAAAATTGCCTCAATGTAGACTGCTGTAACTCAATATTTTCAGTATTTCCGTTAGTATATAGTAAATTATTACTTAGTAAAACATTTGTGTTTTAAAGTTTAGGCATTTGAGGTTTAATTTACACATAATAAAATTTATCCCTTTTAATGTGCATTTCTGAGTGTTTTGTTTTTTTTTTTGTTTGTTTGTTTGAGACAGAGTCTCACTCTGTTGCCCAGGCTAGAGTGCCGTGGCATCAGCCTAGCTCACAGCAACCTCAAACTCCTGGGCTCAAGTGATCCTTCTGCCTTAGCCTCCCCAGTAGCTGGGACTACAGGTATGCGCCACTATGCCTGGCTAATTTTTTCTGTATATATTTTTAGTTGTGTGGCTAATTTCCTTCTATTTTTTTTAGTAGACATGGGGTCTCCCTCTTGCTCAGGCTGGTCTCGAACTGACCACGAGCTATCCCGCCTCAGCCTCCCAGAGTGCTCGGATTCAGGCGTGAGCCACTGCGCCCAGCCTACTGTTAAGGTCTTAATCTGGCTCTGGTTAATATACTTTTTCCACTTCAACCCTTAGAAAAATGTTCCAAATCTACCCAGCTTTTTGGATACTGAATTACAAAACACGTAAATTTTGCCAGTTTATAAAACATTGGATTTGTCTTAGTCATTTTCAAGTATATTCTGTGTATACAGACTCAAAACATGATGAAAATGTATTTCAGTGTCTCCACAAAATAGACTTGATAGTAGGCTAAAAAAAAACAAAAACAAAACATTGGGATCACTTGCCCACACGTCTGAAAACTTTAGTCATATTTTTGGCTTTTGCTTTGCATTTTTTTTTTTTTTTTTTGAGGCAGTTTTTGTGTGTTACACAGGCTTGTCTCTCGAATTCCTGGGCTCAATCCATCCTCCTGTCTCAGCCTCCCAAATAACTGGGATTACAGGCACATGCCACCATACCTGGCTTGCTTTGCAATTTTTAAGTAGGAGATTTTTAAAATCACTTAGTTGGTTACATTTGTCATGAAACTAGGAATCCACCTTAAAATTTTAGGATGCTCTTTTGAAACTTAAAACACCTAGAAGGATACAATGCAATTCAGTTTTTTGAGTCAAACTTGGGATATGTTCAGTTTCTGCAACATGGTTTGGAAACAAAAGATACGTGGGATTCAAACTTGATTTTTTTTCCAGACAGCAGAATTAAATGCTCTTGTGGGTTGAACTATGACCTTCAAGAAAGGTATGTTCAAGTTCTAACACCTAGTAC